>JACEFZ010016799.1:1070000-1370563 GCA_014155875.1 Cepaea nemoralis | reverse complement strand
CTAGAAACGACGAGCTGATTAACTTGAGTCACGTTAAAAGAAGAAATAAATTTGAGACCTTGGGGAGAAATGGCAAGATTGAGGGGAAGAGAAGAAGGGGAAGGTGGAGAAGTAAATACATGGATGTCTTGGACACGTGGCTTGATCGAAACAAGAACACAGAGCTGATTAACGACTTTAGTGATCGAGTGAGGTGGTGACACATGCATATCGCCATGGCACGTGATGATGATGAGTCATTATACAAACATTTAGTGAATCTTGCCGCATTTGACGTCTGGTTTCTTGTTGTATTTGCAAATGTAAAAGAAAACACACGATGCATCTTGTAAAACCACACTGTTTTGTACGAAATTTAAAAAAAAAAACCATATTAAAAGAAAGACACGTCATTAGAATAGTGGAATAGGGCATAACAACAAATCAATTATTTCAAGGGACATAACTAAATGTAACATACATGTTTATGTGATTTAAATAATTGTACCATTTATCTAAATTGTTATGACATTTTTATAAACATTATTAAACGTTATATTGACTATAAATAAGGGTGTAATAATTGTAAGTTTTCCTCAATGTCTTTGTAAAGGCAAAGGTTTTATTTTATATGCGTGATAATTTTATAACTCATTTTTGTATTTGCTCTCGCTGTTACATTTACTGTTTTATACAATGACAGATTATCCTGTAAAAGTCAATATCTATGAAATAATTTTTGACTGGCCTGTGAAAGGCCCATAAAGTAAACTGGACCTAACTTTTTTTTAGCCCATATGGGAATCTCGTGAGTCTATAATATTCTGCGCTTTGGTTTGTTTCACAGCAATTTGGCTAAGATCAAAGGCACATAGTGGGACTAAGATGCCTTGTTTTAATGTTCTTGAATCAATCAAAACAGGTGCCGTCTCCACAGTGAAGATTCGCTGCAATGGATCTCCATCCTTGTCTCTCGCTTTAACAATATATTCTGTCAGATTGATGTTTAAAACCAATGTTTTCCCTTTGTGAATTTCAATAACGAAGACACAAACAATCCATCCATCATGTGCCATGCCGATAAGCGTGGGCGGTCATGTTCTGCCATCTCACTCGATCACCAGAGTCGTGGATCAGTTCAGTGTTTCTGTCACGACCATGCCATGCGGCCAAGCCATCAAGATATTTACTTCTCGGTCTTCTCCTTGGTCTCTTCCTTTTCGATCTTGCCAGTTGTCACCAAATTCTGCACGTCATTTCTTCACATAACATGCCCAAAAAATTTAGATTGTCTACGTCTAATGACTCTGATCAGTCTACGATCTTCATTTGTTTCTTCAAGGACTTGTTCTTTGGTTTTTCTGTCTGTCCATGGTATTCTTTGCATTTTCCTCAGAAACCACATTTCCATGGCCAACAGCTGTTTTTCAGCTTGACTGCTTATTGTCCACGCTTCACATCCATACAAAAGTATAGGTTCTATGTAGCACTTCAACACTCTTTTTCTCGTTCCAATTGATATCTTTTTATTGGTCAGTATGCTTTTCATCTTGCAAAGGCTACCTTCGCCATGGCAATTCTTGTTCTAACCTCTTCAAGGAATCTCCCATCAGATGTTATGACTGTGCCGAGATAACTGTATCGATTCACTTGCTTAAGAACATGCCTATTTACTTGTATATCACATTGTGGAATTGCCTTCTTCCCAATGACGACCATAAACTGTGTCTTCTTATTATTCAGTTCTAACCCTAGTTGTTCACTGTGTGCAACAACCGCATCTACTATATTTTGCAGGTCCTGTTCATTTTCTGCAATCAAGACTGTATCATCTGCATATCTAATGTTATTGATATATCGTCCTCCAATGTTGATTGCTTCCATATCCTCTATATTTATGAAAATATGTTCACTGTACAGAGAAAAAAGATCTTGAGACATTACACATCCCTGTCTCACACCTCTCTTAAAAGGCTGATATTGACCTACTTCATTATCAACTCTTATGGCAGCTTGTTGTTTCCAATTTATGTTTTTAACAAGTCTAAGGTGCCGGTCTCCCTGGATGAATCATTTGCAGCTTTCTCCGTAACCCCGAATAATCTCGTGGTTGACGTGAGCGCACAAGAACTTGAAGGGGTTCGAGTCGCGCCATAGACTTACGAGAGTATGGAGGCGGTCGCTCAGAAAGTCGTGGCGTGCTGATGAGCGTAATCTAGCCTAGGAATCAACATACAGCTGAAAGATTCTGGTGTTGACCGCAATGTCCTGAAACAGGATGGATACGAGGGGAAAAAAAAGTCTAAGGTCTTTTCCATAAATGTGTAGATCTTCAAGCATCCTTATCATGTCGACATGAGTAATATGTCATGTGGTATTTACTTCGAAAATGAGGTTGGCAACCTCAATTTTTTACTATATAAAATGTCTACAACCGCATAGAAAACGTCACAAAGGCGGACCTCATTTTCAAGGGATACAATCCATGAATAAATAATCGAATGTATTTTTGCACTGTTACTTCCCTTTTTTGTTGCGAATTTTAAATATTTCTTAAATTTAATAACTACTGATAGTATTAATTGTAGTGCGGGATGCTTAAACACTATCATCCAATGATTTATGCTGTTAAGGTGCAGTGCTCTTCCTCCTCGGTTTCTTCCTCTTTTTTTCGTCTTCTTTCTTTATCTGTATTGGGCATAATACCATCATCATTCCATTGGTTATGTGTAAGTGATACGGTTACAGTGCATTTCCTTGGGGTGGTCAAGGGGGCTGGCGGGCGTGGAGCCGAGGGCTTAGGAGTGGCGCGCGGGTGTCGTCGTGTGGGTTAGTACTAGGCGATTCGAACCTCGAGCCATGACAGGCGTCATATGAAAAAACGTATAAGTAAAAATGTGAATATGGCGGCTATATGATTTGTAGAGGGTCGTAGTTGTGTAAACACTATGACCACACAGGTTACAAGTGAAAACCTTAAAAAGTAAAAATGGCCGATATTATTGATGTTAGCGGGTATAGCTTAGTGAAATTAGTTGGTTAGGAGTGGGTAGGGGGTATTAGTGAGCTATAGAGTGTCGTAGTGGTAAAAACACTATCATCATACGGGTTACAACTGACAACCTTAAAATGAAAAGATGACCGGCATTATCAACTGTACCGGAATATAACTTAGTGAAATTCGTTGGTAAGGGGTGGGTAGCGGTTATTAGTGATCTGTAGAGTGTCGTAGTGACCTATACACTATCATCCTACAGATTACAAATGAAAACTTTAAAATGTAAAGATAGCCGGCAGTATCGACTGTAGCGAGTATGGCTTAGTGAAATTCGGTGGTAATGGATGGGTGTGTGGAGGATGGCTAGATATGTGCTACTGATAATTGTTAAGGGCTGGTTATACGTCCGGTCCCTGTTAAGAGCAGGAGGAGGTGCTAGATAAAGACTCTCTGTCGTTGGTAAAGGGTGGGTGAGTGGAAGAAGGCTAGATAGCTGCTTCTGATCATTGTTAAGGGTTGGTAGAGTGGCGAGATGGTTAGATAAATACGTCCATTCCTTGATAAGAGCTTAAGTCTCATATTAAATCCTGAGGCATGAACTCATAGTTAGCTGAGATTAGGGTGTTCTCCTAGGTGACTCATCACGTGGCGATGCCATACATGAACGTGCGTGAACATGTTCAGTCTTGTCTTTGCGGAAAACTGGAGGATGACTCAGAGCGAACTGAACGCATAACGATACGGCCAAGACACTTGGGTAATGGTCACATCAGATCAAATATGGCACTGTTTCCTGTCACACGCATAAGGACACAACTAGACCACGTCCCTAATGACTCAACTTGTCCAATATGGCGCTGCTTCCGCTCGCATCCATACAAATACACCTGAAACACGTGGTTAAGAGGGATACTACAGAAAAAAACTGTCGATTATCGAACCAGGGGACCTAAATCATGATGATCACCATGTATGGGAGTGATTCCACTAAATTGTCAACATGGCACCTGAAGACTAAAACGGTCACCCTTCTCTCTCTCTCTTTTCTATATCCGTTAGGAGGGTCCACCGAGTAACACCAATGAACATCCCACCCTAAATAAACATAGGACACTTTTGATTGTAGTGTGCACATCTATAACCAAGTCAGCACAGTGGTCGACTAAACCTTTCTCATAGTCACAGTGCATAGATGTGATCACCGACGTCAGTCGAGGAAGACATGCATTTTACCTAATAACTAGAGGGTCATACAGCGACGAGTGGCTAGCGCAACCTATTCAGATGTATAATATTACACACGAACACAACAAACTAGCCCGACTCAACCTTAGGTATCTCATGTAACGTGGCTTGTCACGTGTCCACTGTCCTAATCAGCGACTGTAGCACGACTCATAGCAAGCGACTTACACGTTCACTACCTCTCTTTGTGTCTATTCGGGATTTTGCATCTTTCCATAGAAACATTTCCAAGACCAATATATGTTCTTCAGTGAGGCTGCTCATTGCCCCGTATCACATCCAGACAAAAGGGCACTTCAACAGTCAAATAAGAAAATATGTTAGCCAAATGGAAACATATAGGTCAAAATTATAAATATCTCCACCAAATTTATTAAAATTAGGGAAAGCTGAAACCCAAAAGGAAAATAATTTTGGCCATATTTCAACCAAACTTATGAAAAGTAGGCAAATTGTCAGCCAAATTGGGAAAAGGTTCAACCAAACTTATAGACTCATCAGCCAAACTTATGAAAACTAGGAAACTTTGTTAGCCAAAAGGGAAAAAAACCTAGGTAAAGTAGGAATATTTGTTAGTTAAATGTGAAAAATGTCGACCAAATACAACACCAGTTCGTCCACACTTATGAAAACTATTAACATTTGTTAGCAAAACAGGAAAAATATTGGCCAAGTAGGAAAACTTGTTAACCAAATGTGAAAAAATATCAACCTAACAGAGAAATGTCGCGTTCAGACTTATAAAAAGTAGGACAATTTGTTAACCAAATGTGAAAAAATATCATCCAAAGAGAGAAATATCTCAACTACACTTATAAATAGATTAGCCAAAGTTATTAAAAGTAGGAAATTTGTCAGCGAAATGGTAAAAAGTTAGGCCAAAATACACAAATAGCTCAGCCAAACTTATGAAAAGTAGGAAACTTTGTTAGCCAGAGGGGGAAATCTAGGTCAAGTAGGAAAATCTGTTACCCAAATACGAAAAATGTCGGCCAATTACAGAAACAGCTCATCCACACTTATGAAAACTAGGAAGATTTGTTAGCCAAACAGGAAAAATATTGGCCAAGTAGGAAAACTTGTTAACCAAATGTGCAAAAAATATCAGCCAAATAGAGAAATAGCTCGTGCAGACTTATGAAAAGTGGGAAAATATGTCAACCAAAGGGGGGAAATGTCGGTCAAATACAGACATATCTCAACTAAACTTATAAAAAGTAGGAAACATTGTTAACCAAAATATGAAAGATATTGACCAAGTAGGAAAAATGTGTTATTTAAAGAGGAAAAATATTGAACAAGTAACGAAATATATCGTTCAATCTTACGAAAAGTAGGAAACTTTGTTAACCAAAGGTGAAAAAATATCGGCCAAAGAGAGGAATATTTCGTCCAAATTTATAACAAGTAGGAGAATTGTCAGCCAAATGGGAAAACGTTAGACCAAATACAGAAATATCTCACCCAAACTTATGAAAAGTAGGAAACTCTGTTAGCCAAAGGGAAGAAACAACCTAGGTCAAGTAGGATAATCTGTTAGCCAAATGTGAAAAATTTCGGCCAAATAAAGAAATATCTCGGCCACACTTATGAAAACTAGGAAAATTTAATGTCAACGAGGAAACATATTGGCTAAGTACGAAAATTTGATAGCGAAATGTGAAAAAGTATCAGCCAAATATAGACATATATAAACTAAACTTATAAAAAGTATGAAAAATAGTCAATCAAAGGAGGAAAATGTCGGCTAAATACAGAAATATCTCGGCCAAACTTAAGAAAATTTGGAAAATGTGTTAACCAAAGAAAGAACGACCCAGGCGAGGTGGTGGTAAAGAGTATCTAGTCAAGTGGTTCGGGTATCACAAATCATTCAACAGTTGGATCTCAAACCTACCCAGATACAAATGGAAGAAACCAACGTGGAAACTAACCCACGAAATAGCCCAGAGGGGGAAAGAAATTCGTTCTGGTGCATGCGTGGTCGGCGAGTGCCGCGCCTAGAGATTGTCTTCTTCTGTCAACGGGTCGTTATATACGCCGTCATTGGCGTATTACTATTCAATCTATCTCGAGACAGCGTCGACGCAGTCGAGGGCAAGTTGTGGATCGCTCTTCTAAGCAGCTGTCTGGGTTACATGCTACTAAACCCTAAAATATGAGCTTCTACGTGAGATTACGGAGTAATGCTTCGCCGAACATGTTTCCCAAGAACACACCAGGTCACTATTTCGTCAAGTTACCGCAGACTATTGAGGTGAGTCAACCTTTCGAAGTAGGTCTGGCCGAAATTCTATTCTCCAACTACTACTGCAATGTGTTAGAGAATGAAGTATGGCTAAGATATAGCCCACCAAATGGTAGATTGATAAGAAAGGCGTGTCCCCCGGGACTGTACAGTTCATCAGACGCGTTTATAGTTGCACTGAATTGACTAATGAAAGATCGGAAGGTGGACGATCAGCTCTGTGTTCTATTCCATTTCGACAATGCATCAAAGAAAGTCATCGTGAAAATACTCGAACACGGGGCCACTGTTACATTTAGTGAGAAGTTGCAAGAGATACTAGATACAACTGAAGGTAAAGGGGCGATAGACGTAAATAACGACCTGCAAAATGTCCACGGCTGCGGCGATCTCATTGCGGCGAGACCAGTCGGAGACGTCATAGTCCCACTACTAAGGACGGTTCCTATCATGAATCAGCGCTGACCTCAGTGTTTCGCGTCTACGACAAACCTCACTACGTACCAGTGAGTCGTTACTCCTTCGACACGGTGGAAATACTTCTAACCACTGATACGGGCACAAAGGTCTCATTCACTACCGGGCCTTCAGTGCTGACGTTACATTTTCGAGTTCGCAAGAGATCAGACCTAGAATAATGGTGAAATACGTGGCGTTACATCGAAACCCCAGACTGTATGAAGACATGATGTGCCTGACACTCAGATAATTGATACACCGGTTATCTACAATACTCAGATATCAACCAGGAGACCAGTCTTATGACTACATGCTAAGTCACATGTACATACCAGGCTACCAGCCTAAAAAACCAACCTACTCAGACAATGGTGTGAAGACATCCAGAAACAACATAAAATGTGTATAGCTCTGTATGTGAAAATAAAAGGTTGTGATGATACTATGTATACCAGCTCATATCACACCATCCATTTCGTATAATGACATTATGCAGTTTTATTCTTGTAAAATGTACTGAAATACTGTAAAATGTACTGAAATATTGTAAAATAAACAGGCATATATTATAATTACGTCTTGGTTGCTGAATTGTTTAGTGTGTATAGTTGTCATGTGATGAGAGAATGATACATATTGATGACAAATTCAAGAAATATTTCAAGAAAACTAAGGAAACGGGTTAACCAAAGTCCGAAAAACTGTTGACCATAGTCTGAAATATCTCAACCAAAATTATGAAAAGTAGGAAACTTTGCAAAAAGTAGAAAAATCTGTTACCCAAAAGGAAAAAATATTTGACCAAATTTCAATCAAAATATATGAAAAGTAGGAAAATGTGTTAACCAAATGGCAAAAAATCTTGACAAAGCAAGAAAATGTGTTAACCAAATGTGAGAAGTGTGGCCAAATTCCAACCACACTTATAAAAAGTAGGACACTTCGAAATGTTGACTCACCTCAATAGTCTGCGGTAACATGACGAAATAGTGACCTGTGTGTCCTTGGGAAACATGTTCGGCAAGCATTACTCGGTAATGTCACATAGAAGCTCATATTTTAGGGTTTGGTAGCATGTAACCCATACAGCTGCTTAGAAGAGCGATCCACAACTTGACCTCGGCAGATTTAATTTAATACGCCAATGATGGTGTATATAACGACCAGTTGACAGAAGAAGATAATCTCTAGTCGCGGCACTCGCCGACCACACATGCACCAGAATGAATTTCTTTCCCCCTCTGGGCTATTTTGTGGGTTAGTTTCAACGTTGGTTTATTCCAATAGTATCTGGTTAGGTGTGAGATCCAACTGTTGAATGACTTGTGATACCCGAACCACTTGACTAAATACTCTTTACCACCACCTCGCCTGGGTCGTTCTTTCTTTGGTTAACAAATTTTCATAATTTTCTTAAGTTTGGCCGAGATATTTCCGTATTTGGCCGACATTTCCCCACTTTGGTTGACAATTTTTCCTACTTTTTATAAGTTTAGTTTATATATGTCTCTCTTTGGCTGATATTTTTTTCACATTTGGCTATCAAATTTTCCTACTTGGCCAATATTTTTCCTCTTTGACATAAATTTTCCTAGTTTTCATAAGTGTGGCCGAGATATTTCTGTATTTGGCCGAAATTTTTCACATTTGGCTAACAGATTTTCCTACTTGACCTAGGTTTTTTCCCTTTGGCTAACAGAGTTTCCTGCCTTTCATAAGTTTGGGTGAGATATTTCTGTATTTGGTCTAACTTTTTCCCATTTGGCTGACAATTCTCCTACTTTTTATAAGTTTGTGTGAAATATTCCTCTCTTTAGCCGATAGTTTTTCACCTTTGGTTAACAAAGTTTCCTACTTTTCATAACTTTGGTAGACATTATTTTGGAAACCATTTCTACATTTCTCTGATCGTGCACCAATACTAGGCTCTGGGAATTAAGCTTTTGCTCGGTGTCACATCCAGTGTGAGTGAAGTCATGTATTTTTTTTCGCTTGCAAGGGTTGTAATCGATGTTTTCGTGTTTCTCTTTGACGTTTCTTTTGCTTCTTGGAAGAAGGGTGTCCTTTCTTCATCATTTTCTAGGTGCTGACAACATTGATATCAGATTTAAAATGGTTTGTAAGGTCGACTGGGATGTAATCTCATCCAGTGTGCGTTTGGGTTCCATAAATAACCCCGGTCGTAGTCATTATCTTCGTATCTCAGCTGTATCTTTACACATGTGATTGACTGCAATGCCATCTTTAACCGGTTTTAGTCACGTGTTTCGAATGTATACCTTAGACATATGACCGGAAGAATCGCCATATTTGAACGTCTGTGACCATTACCCAAGTGTTTCGGCTGTAACGTTATGCTGTCAGAGACATGTCTGAGCACGTTAACGTACGATCACCCCCGCCGACATAGCCCCGTGATGAGTCACCCAGTCAGTCACCCTCAGATCAGCCACATATGATTTCAATCTTTAGACTTTAATATGAGCCTTACCCTCCGGCTATTATCAAGGAACGGACGTATTTATCTACCACCCCGCCACTCGACCACCCCTTAACAATGATCAGAATCACATATCTACCCTTTCATCCACTCACAAACTCCTTACCAACGAATCTCACTAAGCACACTGAATATGACACATTTTGATGCCATTAGCCACTTTCTCGCCTGTTCTCACCCTCCCGCCTCTCTCTCTCTCTCTCTCTCTGTCTCTCTCTCTCTCTGTCTCCCTGGCTCTCTCTCCCTGGCTCTCTCTCTCTCTCTCTCTCTCTCTCTCTCTCTCTCTCTCACTTGACGGCAACAAGGGAGGCACTGTATTTCTATGCTTCACATCAAAAGTAGAAGCTGAAGAAGAGGATGTTGATGATGATAATGATGATGATGATGATGATGATGATGATGATGATGATGATGATGATGATGATGATGATGATGATGATGATGATGATGATGATGATGATGATGATGATGATGATGATGATGATGATGATGATGATGATGATGATGATATGATGCTGGTATTCATGAGTATGATGATGCTGATTATAAGGATGATGATGATGATGATGATGATGACGACGACGACGACGACTACGACGATGATGATTGATGATGATGATGGATGATGATGATGATGATGATGATGATGATGATGATGATGATGATGATGATGATGATGATGATGATTTTGTTGGCGGTGCTAGGTGATGATGATTAGCCACGGGTGATCAGGTGCAGCTCCAGTCAGTGAGCACGTGGTATGGTTTTCCCATGACAACTTGTGATATTATCATTAAGCCACAGTGACCTTCTCGCTAATCAGTTTTCCACCCCCTGACTCCACCATTCAACCCCGGTGACATCTTCACTAGTATCTTTTCCACCACTGTCTCCACAATTCAGCCACGACGCCCCTTGAACTGCCCACCTTTTTACTAACAGCAGCCTGTCCTATACCCACTCCACAGCCACTCCCCCATTCGGCAGAACCGTACTCTAACCCCATAACAGACGCTCACATAGCTATGCATGCCCGGACATTATTAATTACTACCAGCACACAAACAGAGATAAATACGGTATCCAGTCTTCACGCATAGTCCAGTATGCAATAGAAAATGATGATCTCACTCATACACACACACAAACGTGCGCACGTGCGTACGTACACACACATATACGCGCGGACTCACACACACGCACACACACATACACACGCACAGACCCACACAACCACACACACACACACACACACACACACACACACACACACACACACACACACACGCACATACACACGCGTAAGAGCCAACATTGCAATTATAAATATATTTCAGATGAAAGACAATTATTTATATTTTTCTACACGCACACACGCACACACTCGCACACACACATGCACACAGAGACACATTCGAGCGTGCATGCGTGCACACACATGCAGACACACACATGTACGCGCTCACACCCAAACACACAAACATGCGCACGAATACACACACAGACATACATACGCGCACACATACACACACACACACCATGCACACACACACCTGCACGCATAAGCGCGCACACATACATACACCTGCACGCATACACACACACCCACATACACACACCCACACCACACACACTAACGCGCGCGCTTGGGCACGCACAAACACACATACACACACGCACGCACGCGTGCGAAGACATATACATGCAGACACACACATGTACGCGCACGTACGCACGTTGATTTTCTTTTCATATTTACGCAACTTTTCATGTGAATACTTCATTGGCACCCAAGCAAAGTACTTTACAATATTTGTTTATACATTTGGCGATGAGCTCATGCGATTCAGCTCTATTTAAAACTACTATATTCAAAAGTTCACTATCGTGCGTTAATCGGTTACTGCGATATTACATTAAGCGCATGTGACATACCCCATGTTTGTCGGTATCAAGGGACACAGATATTTCCAAAATACGGAAGGGAAATAACTGGGGTTATTTTTAATAAATATTGTTTTAATGATTAATTTGCAAACTTCACTGAGTATCTTAATTTAATTAAATGTATTATACTACTGAGTCAGGTCTCTAGTGGTATGTTCTCTATAATTAATCACTATCTATATGCTATTACGACAATATTGTGGCAATATACCCGTATATAGAATTAATAGCCGTAGTCTGGCTTCAGTCTTATTTTTACTATAGTTTAATATGCCAAAGCGATCTTTCGGCTAGATCTCATATACTCCCAAGGCAAACCATAAAATTGCCTTCTATGTCGTCTCTTTGTTTCTTCAAAATCAACTATTTTCTTCGTTTCTTCCGCACTCCCATTGCTTCCTACTCCTGCGCCGTTTCAATATTTGTAGCTATCTGGGGAAAAAAATGCTGCCTCAAATCATATACTCTTTGATCTTGCGCGAGTCGTCCTCCGTACAGCCCGCGGTGAAATCTATTACTGCCATCTCACCAGGACCTTTCTTCTTACTTGTATTCTTTCTTTTACTTCCCTTTGCTGTTCGCCCCTTTACCATGTATGCCTGTCTACCATATCTCCTATATATTCCCGTTTCGTCCTCCGATGATTCACTAAATAAAATCTTGTTAGCCTCTTTACTGTCTATTATCCCAGACTAGGAAACAACCTCTCTATAGTCGGAACTTGCACTCCTCATGTCTTACTTGTTAGTTAACTAGTACCTTTCATGCTCCGGTCAGGGATATATTCTATTTCGAGTTCTGATGAGTCGGTCGAATCATCTCCTATATTTATAAGCAAACTTGTTTCGGACCTAGCCTTAGCACCTTTTCTAATTTTCTTTCTGGGGTCTATGTTCTTTCCTGCTTATTCTCCGCATGGATGGTCTCCTTAAATTTAACTGTATCACCCTTTTCTAATTTCACTTGAGCTGGTTCTAAAATTTCTACTACGTGGGTTTTACTTCCTCGTGTTATTTTCTTAGTTGGTTGTACTTGGGTTTTCTTTTTGTGATATAATCACCAACCATCATTATACAGTGCGTCAACATTTACACAACAAAACAGAGAACGTTTTACAATTGACCGCACGAAGAGGAACGAACACCAACTTGACACTCGAGATGGACAGATGTCAGCTAATTATAGAAATTACAGAGTCTACAACTAGGGAGATTATTGGAAGGAGCGGGTCACGTGATATAACTTTGACCTGCGAAAGCGTTCATTTCTTCAAAACCGCGCACATCTTCATCTTCAGCCCTGACGGCCAGCCAGAGAACCAATGTGACCTGTCTTTTACATGAAAAAACGCCAGTTTGATCCGAAATCCGAGGTAAGCTTGTGAATCCTCAGATCAATGTGATACCCAGATGTGTGCAGCAGAGGTATCCAGTCTTTGTGCGTCAAAATAAAATGTATTAAAATAATTCTCTGAAGTGTAAAATTGTCGACTGCAAACTTCTAGCTACACCGAGCCTTTCCTCAGCAAAATTTAACAATCTCATACTTTCTCAAAACTGCAAACTCTGAAGTTCTTCACTACATCTGTTAACTTTACTATGTGCATACTACAACAATCTATCACAGAAAACTGTACGAGGTGAGAATTCAAACCCACTTTGATGCATTTCATCAAAACTGCTTTAAAATGCTTTCTGCAAACAAAAGACAGTTTGTGCACTAGAACCACTGCCTCGCTTGAAAACGTACTTATTTCTGCCTATTCGCAATCTAAGGAGCTGAGAGAGGGATTATATCTTTCCTTTCCTCTTTACGAATTGAAATCATAGGGTTTGATAGAAAATAATTGTATTTATGTCAGATTTTCACTTAGGCAAAGCACTTATTAAATGCATTGCCTAGAACAGGATACGCTTCACAGGCGCCATTTGTGACAGACGGCCTAGTTAATCTGTCCAGACCAAAAGGTAAACAAAACCTCGGTCTATAGCCAACTGTTGATCGCCAACAGAAGGGACATGATGTGCACTGTTAACAGAAGAAGAAGAATAAATTAATATGGAGAAGAAGAAAGGTGGATTAGGAGAGGTACTTTATGTAACAAACTATTACTAATGTATTGTTGTCATGATCTTGTATGGATTACATTTTGTAACTAATACTCATCAGAAATTCTGTATATTGGACATGATTAACAATAAAACACTTGATGAGTTAAACTCATATTAACTGATGAAGATGGAAGACAAGTGGTACAAGCTATGAGAACCCCAATCAACAGAAGTTAACTCTACACACTACACCACACAGCACTCCACTCCACACCACAACAACAGCAGGCAATAGGAAATGATTTATAAGAAGAAGAAGAAGACAAGTAGTTAATTTGGAAGGTACTGAGAAACATTTATATACACAATGCATAACCAAATGAGTTGATGAAGATGTTTTAATTGTATGTCATTTATAAAAATGCATCTTATCCTTGTCTTGGTCTTGCCTTATCAGCCTGACTTGAATGCTCCAAGGAACAACACATCATCACTCCTATCTATGTCTGATTGTACACTTGTCAATGAACCACAGGTACAAATGATAGCAGGTGCATCCAGTGTAATAATCTCTGACCCCACACAAATTAACACAACACCAGCTCTTCTGATCTTATCCTTCCTGTTATGTTGTGTCCACACTTAATAACAAACTTAAAATTACACTGGTAAGATTATACATGCCTATGTAACTTTTGCACAGTGATGTTCTTGGTGGCAACCTGACCAGAAGAGGGAGGCAGAGAGAAAAGATGATCCACACACATGAGATGGAAGATAACCTCAGACCTTGAGCAGAGCAAGGGAAGCCTTCAGGGTAGCTTCACTGGCAAGTACTGAAACGGATCCATCAGTCAATGGACCCAGGCTTAACCCAAATCTACCACTCAGAGGTGACCTTTCTCAATGCCAACACAATCCCTCACAGGAAAAATGATTCATAAAACATTTGAATAACTCAGGCCACACTATGATTTAGAACATTTCTTTATTTAGAGGAAGATTTACAACACTCATGATCATATTGATTATTATTTATTGATTGATTGTCTGTAATTGGTACTGATGTGCATTTTCCCATTTAAACATATGTCATGTCGATGAAAAAAATGAGATATGTATTCAAAGGCCAAAAGAAACCGGCCCAATCAATAAATGACATCAACAGAAACTGAATCTTATATTAATGTGTCAGTTCAACCTGTCTGTTAATTACCTGTTTATTTGTGTAAACAAGATGTCAATGTCTACCAGTATTTGTTAAATAATTTATTTAGAAAACTAAATAACTCAACTGAATTTACAAAAACAGGAAATGAGGAGACTCTATATCTCTTGACTGTTCTAGACCCATGCTACATTTCACCTGATTCAAACTGAGGAAGTCTTTTCAGACATTCCACAGAATATCAAGGGGGTTCGAGGGCTATTAGATTCCTGGTGAAGGGGCAGATTCAAATCTAGTGTTCACTATTCCCCAAAAGAGGACCACTAACTCCTAGACAAACAATGAAACCGAGTCTGTAATACATCAAGGGTCGTATTCTTGATTTATTTACATATTGGAAGTGGATGGGGCCCAGCTTCTTAAACCAGAATTTGGGTAATGCACAACAGTGATCCCCAGTCCCTTCAGAATATACGACACTTTACTACAGTATCTATTTGGGTCGGAGTACTATTCTCTATCGTATTAACTGTCTGCGTCTGTATCTCCTGGTCTATGTTCTCCACCAATAACGTCTTCTGTTCCTGTCCAACGCTAACAGTTGTAACCACTTTATGAGCACTCGGGATCCTGTTTATGTGTTCATCTCTGTCCCTCTTCCTTGCATTTAAATATCGCCTCTGTCTTTTTTCTAACCAATCATCACGCAACGCTCTTGCGGCCGCACTATAAGAGGGCCAACTCCATTGTTTCTTGGGAAGGTTTGTCTCGGGCACATTTCTTTACTTTTGATAATTATCAAACCCCAACATTTTATAATTGCGTCTCCTTTCGAGAGATGGAATATATCAATTTTCTGTCATATTGGATTTCGATCTCCTCATCAAAGGAGGGGAGCTACATGACTGGGGTTCGATTACACCACGTGACCACGCTCGCACGCACACACACACACTGGGACTCGAAACCGTCACCACCGCCGTCCCCTCCGCCATCGCCCCCATCCCTAGACAGGAAGTTGTCATCAGGACAACCGGAAGTGGTCACCCAGACCCAAGAAAATACCCGCCAATTTTTTGAAATTGTGGTCGTAAAATATGACAAAACAAGATGGCCGGATAACCCCGTATAGAAGGATTTATCGGTGGTTTGAAACCACAAATGCTAAGTCATTACCTCCTATATTACTACTGGCGAGCTCATACTGACGCTTGGTGTCAAGAAACAGCGCCGGGGAGTAGTTAGTCGTCCAGTCAGTTTTGTCCGATGAGACTATAATACTGAAGTTCTCTTTCGGCTGGAACAAGACACGGGTCGGCATTTGTTCACGAATTTCCACAAGTAGCCGCTCCATTTTTACTGAGTAAACATGCTTCTTGTTCAACTGGGGGGCTAGCTCTTTAGAGATCGTCCCACTGCGCATTAGCTCGTCCACTATCGCAGAGATTTCGTTGTCGAGTCCCGTGTTCCCAGCCTCCTTAGAAGCCACCAGCAAACCCAGGCGTTCAACCAGAACGTTGGGGTCGTCGTAATATACGGGGAAGCCGCTTCCGCTGCTGAGCAGTTGATGCTTTCTGCTGTTACGGCCATGCACAGGCAAGTTGGCTAGCTGAACCAGCTGTTTGAATGTCTCAATGGCCAGTGGGGTGTACTGCTTCGTTTTGACAAAGCGTTTTGTTAGCAGGTCGTATAACCACTCGTCTGCAGGAGCCTCAAACACTAGGTTGTCACCACGGAATGCCCGCAATCGGCCTGCCGCCAGTGAAACTGAATCGAGGATGAGGGCGCCAAACTGGTTATCCCGAAGTTTCAGCCCAGAGCCTCTGGTGAGTTGTTTATGGGCAACCAGCAACTGCTTAAGGCGATCTCGGTAATCCCCCAAACCCACAATTTCACCTGTCAACAGAGCCACGCGATCTTCGTCCTTTCTCGCTTGCCTCTTCTGCCTTCCAAGCTCATGTCGGTTGTAATAGCTGACTCTAGCGATGATATCGTTAATCGCTGCCGTGTCTGAAAAGTCGAGCTCGCTTGGGAGTTGAAAATTGTGGCGCTTAATGAGGTCCTCATCGAAATTCCTATTTGGATACACAACAATGGCCGCCCGTTCTCTGGCGACAGTGACTCCCAGCCGGCAGCTTCTAACGTTATTTGCGCCAACTCAGGGGCGATTGGCGCTTCCAGCACACGATGCTGGGTCGCCGGCTTGGCTGCCTGGCCCAACTGTCGAACCAACACCTGGGTTTGTGCCACGGTTATTTCCTGCAACCTCTGGGGCTGGTTAGACACCACCTTAGTGATTGGTGTGAAGAGCTTAGCAGCCTCCATCTGTAAATCCGCTTCTCCCAATGTCTCCGCCTGAAACCGCTGCCTCAGACGGTCCCGATGTGCTAGATATTCTTGCATAAGAGCATCACGCTCTGGTTGACTAGATACTTTAGCCCACATGTTGTTGCTATACTTTTCAATATCTAAATATATGTCTTGGGGATATAGAACCGATCGAACCCGCATCGGTATTTACCGTCGTGGCCCTTGCTGGTCAAGTCGATCACAGCGAAACCGTAGGGCTCCCGAGTGCACTCTGTGAAGAACTCCCTAAAATCTTCAAAGGGCATGTCACCACGAACATAGGAGTCATGGATTGCGCGCAGGTTCTTCGTGTCTTGGTTGAAAATCACGAGTAGATTTGAGTTGTCTCGGATGGCCTGCTTGGGGAGTCTGAAGAAGCTCTGCGTCAGGTAGAATGAGTCGGCACGACCGTGCCGGCCCTGGCAGAAGTACTTCTCGATCGGTCCCTGCTTCTCCAGCATGACGTCATCAAAGACCATGATGGATCTCTCTTCGGGGTTCAAGTCCTCAACTGCAATGATGTCCTCCGCTGAACTATGACAGGAAGTGTATTCTTGCCCCGCAGCCTCCCCCATGGACGAGGTCCAATCCTGGAGGAACTTATACTTGTCCTGTCCAAAGGGCTTCGAGTACAGGTGAAGTCGGTCGTATTTCAGGAAGCCCGGCTTCAGCAGCAGCTTGAGCATCATGTTCGTCTTCCCACATCCCGATGGGCCACATACAACACACCTGATGCTGTTGGGCAGCAGCCAATGAGGTGTATTTTGCCACCTTCTCGAGATCAAAATTGGTGATATCCATTAATTGAATATATAGCAGTATGACGTATATTCAATATGTATTGTCTTCGGTGTACGACGCGGACTGAGAAGGTGTGTGAGACATCTATCGTGCTGCGCAATGGCCGGCCCGCCAAGAGAGATGTCTGTGCTATCTGTGGTGTCAAGAAAGCCAGATCACTGGTGGGGGACTTCTCAACAAAGCGCTGAATGCCCTGCCTCTCCGCGAGATGCATATGCGACTGCCCTAGTGTGTTCCATCTGAGGCTGTTCCTGGGGGTTCGTTCCAGAACACCAGGAAGTATAGCTACTGTGGGTCTTTCACGAAGCTTGATAAGCGGCTGGCTCAGGGATACCGAGGGGCCAACAGGCTCGACCGTGCATGCTTGAATCATGACATGGCTTATGCCGCTCGTACCGATACGGCTGGCCGCAATGCTGCTGAAGATATGCTTGACGCAGCTGCCTCAAATATTGCTCTGTCGGATGCCCCCGAGTGGGAGAAGAAGGACGCTCGCACGGTGTCTGCTTTGATGTCGACCAAGAGCCGCTTCGGGATGGGCGTTCGGCGTTCATCTTTGGACCCAACTCCCCGCTCAAAGATGTCACCATCTTAGGGTAGCTGTTGTAACATGTTGGAGATATATGTTATTGCAAAGCAATAATTGGGCGTATTTACTACAGCCCGCAAGGTTACTGGAAAGGGCTTTCAGCCGTTAATAATCTCGCCGCGGCGGCCAAGGTCAGTGAAACCGATGCTCGGGAGTGGCTTCAGTAGCAGACCATCTGGCAAATCTACCTGCCGAGGCCTCGTTACATTCCACGGCCCCACATTGATGAGTCCACGCCGAATGCTGTCCACCAAGCAGATCTCTTGTTTCTCCCACACGATCGCGTCGGTCGTAAGCCATATAGGTATGCTTTGACGGTGGTCGACGTCGCCTCACGCTATAAGGAGGCTGAACCACTTACAGACAAGAGCAGCGAGGCGGTAGCATCGGCGCTTGGTCGGATCTGTAAACAGGACCGTTAAAATTTCCTAATCATTTGAAAATTAATCCCGGTCGGGAGTTTATGGGTGCCGTCAGTCAGCTGGTTGCTAAGCATAAGACACAGGTACGTCGTGGGCAGGCTGGGAACCACCGCCACAGGCAATCGTCGAGCGGTTCAACCGCACTCTGGCAGAGAGACTGTTCGGATCTCAATATGCCCAGGAGTTGTCGCTTGCCGCCCGTGGCTCAGATTAACGATCAATTGAATTGGTGAGGGCTCTACCCCAGGTAGTCGCCGCGAGCGACAATGATGTGACTCGTTTGACACGCAGAAGCTACTTTCCGTTGGTAGAGGGCTGCAGCGATCCAACTAAGGAGGAATGGACTTACGTTTATTGTAATGCACAATGAAGCTGGGGCTTTGTCAACCCAACAAAGGCAACAGTGACTTGGTTCTCGTTGAATAATCATATTGTCAACAATCCAACACCAATCTTGTGTGTTCAGTACCTCCTCGAGGGTTGGGTTGGTCCATTGGAACCCGCTGGTGGGGAGGTATTGCATAATCGCCCAGCCGTACAGATTATTTGCATCGAGATACGTGATCCATGTTTTCGGTGCTTCGGGAGCGTAGTCTGGGGACATGGGATTGTTGGCCTTCGCATAACACTTCGAGACCATGGCCACACCCCACGGAGGCCATTCTCAACGAAGAGGTGCATGTCCTGGTCGGTCAGGAGCTCGAGTTGGACCTTCATCTTTTTCAGGAGCACGTCCCACGCCAAGTCGGGCACACTGATGTAATGTGCGGGTTGAGCCGATACACTCGCATACAGGTATCTCGGAATGTCTCAAAGACATCGGCCAGCAGGAGGACGTCTGTTTCCAGATACAAGTCGTGGTAGTCTCTGAGAGTTTTGCAGCCAAGCTCCTGCCACACTATTTAGCATGGGTGTAATCAGCATCACTGATGCCTTCTCAGGTGAGCTTGCTGTAGAAGGCCTCTTTCGGTGGTAGGCGTTCTTCATCAAATTGCTCGGCGCTGTCCATATATTAGAAAGGTGTATACGCCCTTACGGAGGAGGAGATGTGTGCTGCCATGACTCATTGTCGCCCTGAACTTGTCCTCCACTATTGCTCATGGGGTGCGCTTCTGTGTGCTGGCAGTGCACCTTGCATCTACCTATCGAGATTACATCGCCGTCGCGTTCAAGATGCTCTAAGAGAGCTGGCTTGCTGCATTTGCTACAGAATGGTGTCAGCTCGCTTAAATTCCCAACCAGGGTGTCTAGAGAACTGTTTAGGAATTGGAGACTATCAATGAATTGTAATTGCCCAATTGTGAACGAGGCGTACATCTCCATGATGTTCGGTATGCAGGTGATCTTGGCGTCATCCACCTGATCCTCCCTCCACTCACCATTTTTCTTCTTGTACAGAGTTCTCTTATCCCAGTCCTATTTACCAGCCGCCTGCATGATGAGGTGAGAATCGTATCCTCTTATTTTGTGGAAGACTACCGGCACCCTCAGTTTTTCTTTGGAGATGCGCCATGTTCGATTGCAGGCGTTGTGAGCTGCGCCACAGTATTTGCCGGTAATGTGGCAATGGTTTCTCACCTTATCCTCCCCCAGCGGCTCTTCACAGATGTGGCAGGTCGTGGCTGTGGAGAAATCTACGAGGTCTTTTTCACCCAGCACCATCAAAGCTGGCCGACACAGCTGACTTAGGATGGTGGTCTGCTCGCGCCCCATACGACGAAGGAATTCGTCGACGGCGTCCTCCCCCCGATATATGATTGGGTTTGTGGTGAGGCCGTCAGAGCGCACAGTGATGTAGCCGAAGCCGCATGGTAGCTGCTCGGCGAGCAGACGTGTGTTGCTCTGGCTTGGATCCATCGCGGTTCCCTGTACTGGAACATTCAACGTCTCAAAGTCCGCGTATATGATGTATAGCGCCCGCATCAGCCTTTGGTAGGACTTGAATTTCATGGTATTGTTTCCCTCCTCAGGCATAACAGTCACTTGGCACGCAGTGTTGATGCCTTTACAGAGTGGCTCATGCTGATTCAAAAGATGCAGGGTGGAGTATACATGAAGGCAGCCGAAGCATGGGTACTTCTTCTCTTTATAGTGGCTGTTTTTGTATAGTAGGCACGAGATGTTCTTGACCCAGACATAGTGCCGGTTCTCACCCTTAGTCAGGCGCATGAGACATATTTGATGCTGTCGACGGTTCTGGTTGGATTTGCGATGTAGTATGGGTTTTGATTGATTGATTGATTTAGGAATCGGCATCACAGCATTCCCATAAGTGCTCCGTCCCCATCCTCAGTAGCCAGCGAAGAGTTCCAACACTAATAGTACCAGTAGCAATCTGATTATGAGTCCGTCTCGCCTTTCCTCTGAGCGTTGAGCGTCGGCCAGATCCCCTCGTCACTCCTCGCTGTCTCATTCTTGCCAGACCATAGTAATCCATTTGATCCTCCGAGGTGTGCACGTGCTCCCACAAGGCCGCAACCACATCTGCCTTGTCATGTATCAATACTCCACCAAGTTCTGCAGAGCCAGCCAATCTGTCC
The DNA here is from genome assembly GCA_014155875.1 of Cepaea nemoralis. Lineage (NCBI taxonomy): Eukaryota > Metazoa > Mollusca > Gastropoda > Stylommatophora > Helicidae > Cepaea > Cepaea nemoralis. Next base: position 1,349,267 of record JACEFZ010016799.1, on the reverse strand, counting down.
GCCTGTTCATTACCTAGCACACCGGCATGCCCCGGAGAAAAGATCCAGGCAATGCTTGTCACCCGTGACCTCCGAAGCGAAGCAAGCCACTCCGCACGAAGCCTGCCCGTCCCCACCCTCGTCAGCATGCTTTCTGAGTCAGTTATAATCACGATGTGTGTGTGTGTGTCGTATTCTCCATCCAGCGGAGAGCCGCAGTGACTGCCTCCACCTCCATTCTTAAGCTGGATGTTGTGGTATCATATACCAGGCTCTCCTGCCCCAAACATCGACCATTAGCTTTGGCTATGAACCCCCAGCAACTTCGAGTGAGCATTGTCCTGAATTAGTTGCTGGATTTCCACGTCCGTGGCCCCTGCTGGCCACTCCCTGCACTCCTCGCTCAATGTGATTATAACTCTGCACAAGTCTGACTGCTCCGCTGGCACTCTGACCCACTCCTCTCCACGCCTAATGTTCTCCAAGGGGCACACCTGTCTGATCGTATCCTCCGCCTGAGCCATCCATGATTTCCCTCTTATCAGTCGATGACCCTTAACTGCGTCCAGAGCCTCATGCAGTGGGTGGTCTGTGTCTGCAGCTACTCTGAGGTATGCCTTCGCCTGCATCACCTTGAGCCTACCAATAACAGTCGGCAGACCAAGGATGTAACGCATACACACTACTGGGGTGTCTCTAGTGCATCCCAGAATGACCCGCATAGCTTCGTCCTGTATGCGCTCGAACTTCACCAGCCCATGTAGTATGGGTTTACCGTCCCACCCGTGGACGTTGACTGCGATACTGGGGCTCTGGCTCTCAAATTTGCTGATGCTAGTGAGCGGTACTGGGAACTAGATTCCTTCGAAGTTTAGCTCATCCAAGTGGTTTCTATAATGGTACGGTTCGTCTACATGGTTGGGCGCTGGCGGTGGGGTTGGGGGGGGGGGGGGGGCTAAGAGAATGGCCCACTAGAAACAGCGATTGTCGCGGTTCTTTACATTCACAACACATTTCTTTTTCACGATGGCCTTGTGGGTCTCAAAGTAACTAGTACCGCGGAAGGGTTGGTATCGTGAGAGGCGGAGGTCTAGCTGTAGGCACTTCTCAAAGTTCCAGCCCGAGCCATTTTTCTTGAATTCTTCAACGTCGTGAAGTATCTTGGCTTTGGCTAGCTCCAGCCCCTCATCAATATCACCAACATATAATACCTCGAAGTTCCTACTACCGTGGTAGGCGTCTGCGCGTATAATCGCACCTTCTTTGTTTCTACTCGAATACCTAGCAAGTAGACAAATTTGACGCTAGGGGGCTGCGTGGTCTCGAGGTATGGTGTCCGCCTCGAGTGCTGGAGGTCCCGGGTTCAAGCCCCGGTAATGGCGGGATTTTTTCTCGTGGACTTCTAGTAATAAATTTCCCCTGGTCTCTGGGTAGTAAGATCGGACGCCCGTGTGTATTGTTGCGCACGTAAAAAATCCCTTGGCAGTTAGAAATCGAAAAAGAGTAGCCTAACGGCGCTGCCCGGGCAAAATTTCGAGCTAAAAATCTACCTAAAGTATTTCAGGATCCTCGGCGGTGCTACGGAGTTCGTGCACTGAGCTTAGTTTCTCCAGACTCAGTTTTGAGTTAGGAGGAGAACGGAGCACTTATGGGTTACACCCGTGTGCCGTGATGTTGATCCATCTACTTAACTAAACTAACTAACTAAGCATTTTGACGCTGCCATACCTCTCTAACGCTTACTCTATTAGCGCCTTGGTGTCTGGGAACATAAGATCGAGGAATCCCCCAGGGTCTGGATATATATGCCATTCGAGTACAGTTGCTCGATGGTCTATCAAACCCCAAGCGGTCTCGCGTTCAACTCTATCTTCCAGCGGCTCATTTCAGCGTGTATAGCCCGTCTCAAGCGGCCCTGACACGTCACTCGGCGGCTGGCTCGGTATGGGGCGCTCGGTATTTGGGATGTGGGTGCGTGGCTTTGGGATGGGTCTTGGGCGTTTGGCGGTTAGCTCGGGGGCTGGCGCGCGGCGCATGATGGGTGTGTGTGGCTTTGGGATGGGGTGCTAGGCAGCTGGCGCGGCGGTTGGCTCGGGGAGAGGTGGCTCAATGGCAGGCTCACATGTAGGCGTGGTGGCCTGCGTGTGAGGTGTAGGGTTGAAGTGGTCTCAGCTTCAAGTTGTTCCTACTCCCGTGCGCGTTGGGCCTCGTCTTGGACTTGCCCTTGCAGCGCTGGGTACCACTCGGCCGCTCGAGCGAGCAGGTCCGCACGAACTAAATCACGCGCCTGGGCTATTTCTCTGGAGATGGTGGCTTTGTTCCGCCGTCTGTATGGCATCCCATACTCTCGTACTTGCTGTTGTAGTTGCCTAAGTGTAGACGTGATTTCCAGTACATTGTATAGGATCTATATCTCTAAAGGGTGGGCGAAAATCTAATCCGGACACAATACGGTGTCTGGTACAACATCTCGAAGGCATGTCTTTAATTGGATGTTTCGGCGGGGGTGGCATGGCCCGCGCGCCGAATCTTCTGTCTTTCGCGCCTTCACAACTTGGTAGTATCTATTCACCGCCTTTAGCCGATCATAGCCACAGCCCAAGCATAGCAACAGTTTGTTGGTCACCCCTTTCCCACAACTACTTCAATTCTTTGTACATGACCCTGTCGTGTGTTCCTTTAAAGTGTCGTCCCTGGAGTGAGGGGAGTCAACACCCACATTATAATTTTTTTTTCTATCAATATCCTGGAGAATCCACCAGCTTCCGTCCAACACACTCCTTCAGTTCATGGACACCTTTTCCTCTCTCTATCACTGTCGTACTATGCCCCCTCTCATTCTTCCCCACGCAACATATTCAACAACTCTTGCTTCTAAAAATTAATAAAGATTAATTTATTAAAAGAAACGTGTAATGTACGTGAGACGTGTATGCGAAGAAAATGTGTGATGTGTTCTATAATGTGTATAGGATCGGACCCTCAGATAATAGCATAGTCAGTTCATCCTTGCAAGGACACACCACAGCACGTTAAGTCAGAACAAGTCCATCTCACCCAGTACTGTATCTCTCCTGCCGGACACCGACTGTCATCTGTAGCTACCTGGTAATCCATCTTCCTGATCATCCGAAATAGATACTGTTTGTAAATTACCGCTGATCATGGACCGGTTGCACACTACACTTTATAAGTTCCTATCGGTCCTAAAAACTGTACGAATCCTTTGTTGTGTGTACTTAGGTATCACTGTTATTGTTAATATACTTGATCTTAACTAGTGTCTATAAAGTCTCAAGTATGATGTCTTATGTAATATTTCACTGGAATCTATCACACGATGTGACTTACATTTTAATGTTCTCGTTCCTTTAACAATGTTTGTATGAGGTGAGACATATCAACAATCATCCTAGGTGAACCTTAACACACAGGAATCGTTATATTGGTTGGCTCTTCTGAGCCATGTTATGGTGAACCCTCCTGACTATGAGTCCAGCGTAAACATAATACCATCTTTCTTCTCGGGTGTTATTCGTTTTCCGTAAGAAAGCATTTGAATGTCCAACTTGTGTTCTTCCAATTGGAATTACACTTCATCAAAACCAGTGTTGAACTTCCTCGTAACTGGCAGGGAACCTGTTAGAGAAACAACACATCTGGTGATAGCACTAGTCACTGATCCTACCGGCTGAGTGTAAACCTATTGCCTTGCTCTGTTATTTTTTCAGCTAACTAAACTATGTCTTAGAGCATATTAGCTCCTCACCTACGTCCGAATCAGGCTATGACAAGGAAAGACCCATAAACAGAGTGCAAAACTTCAGTGGGCAAACCACTGAAAGATCCCCCCCCCCCCCCATTGGACACTTACCCCATCTCCCAACCCATCTTAAATCTCTCCAAATATCACCCCGCTATTCTATTCATCCTAGCAGAGCCAATTATCACTTCACTACTCTAACTAGTTTTCCACTAACAGTGCTAATCATCACACTCTAGTTTTAACAAGACTACTGCCTATATTAATTAGGCCTAAATAGACTATATTAACTACCTTAGGCAACACCGCAGTTCGATCAAATCACATCTACATTTGCCATGACAGGCACGTGTAAAATTAAATTAACTTAATTCGCACACGGTAGACATATTTCCACTCAGAACTGTAGTGCCAAAGCACGTCCGTCTAAATCAACTGTTTGAGTTACACTGTCTCCCCCAATCATGGTTTTTCAAACAGCCTTGAATTGTTCACGTGACGTTGTTGATGTCCTGCAGGTGTCCCAATGTTTCCAATAACAAACCCACAACTTTCTGTCATGTGGTGACAAGCAAAACCGCCATTCCGTTTGATGTCGGGAAATTCTAAATGACAGACGGACTGTTTTCTCCCGAGCCGGAACTTCCGCTTGAATCCGACCTGTTTGTGAACTGTCAAGGGCGGCGTATTGATTCATCTCACTCACTCCCTTCCCAGTAAACATCTGCAGCTGTTACTTTTGACCGTCCTGGGATTTTTGACATCCGATTTGTTTTTTCTGTTAGTTAAAATAGTTGTGGCTGTGAAAACATCCCGTTAATCAGAATGCCTTTATTATCATCAGCTGGTTAATCACGGTGTTTTTTCGTGACAGACCCCTTTTGTAGTAGTGCCGCGTGAACTTCACAGTACTCCCCCACGTAGCTGCTCTCACAGAGATCTGTGGAGTATAGCAGCAGCCACTTACACTTACTATTTGCAATACGCATCTTGGTATACCCAGTGAGGGTATGGCTCTAATTCGTTAGAGTCTACCGGCTTGAGTCGCGGCCGAACACAGCTGAGACGCCCAGGGCAATAATCGGCTGCGCGACCGGTGTGGCTTCCCCTGGGGGTGTTGCCGGCCTACACTTTATATCGGTGGTGAGGCGCTGGGGAGGTGGGGCCCCACCGCTACCCTGGGGGTGCCCTGTGACCCCTGGGGGAGTTGTTTTGTTTCCCCGCCACCACCACCCTCGTCGTGTGCGTTACCCCCTCGACTACGGCCAGAAACCACCCCCACCCCCCCCCCCCCACCCCTTTATGAGACAACTTTATTAGATATGCGGATGATACAGTATTGACTGCAGACAATGAGTAGGATCTGCAACATTTAGTAGATGCCGTTGCTGCACACAGTGAACAACTAGGGTTAGAATTAAATTGTAGGAAGACATATTATGGTCGTCACTAGGAAGAAAGAAATGCCACTACGTAAAATACGAGTAAATGGGCTAATTCTTAAACAAGTGAATCGGTACAATTATCTAGGAACGGTTATAACATCTGATGGGAGATGGCATGGAGAGATTAGAACTGATGGCTGTGGAAATATGGTTTCTGAGGAAAATGCCAAGACCACCATGGACAGACATAAAAACACAGGCGACACACAGGCGATGCGAGCCTAGTGGGGCCGACACACCTGATGCCTCCAGCGCCATCAATTGCTAGACACATTCTCGAAAGCGGCCATGTGATTAACAGAGAAATTGCCTTTCGCTTGTTGTTCAACACACACAATACTCGCTTGTTAAAGTTTTCAGAAGCAATAATGATCAATCAACGCAAGCCAGATTTGTGCAAACAGAAAGACATGTTAGTCAGCTTAAAATTACCGTGGTAGACAATTGACATTACTGTGCGAACATGTGTATATTTCAGTTTGATGGATTTATCTAGTTAATTTACTTTATGTTGTGTGAATTCTGCAGTATGTACCTGACGAGATGCAGCGAAATATGCCAGACAATAAATCGTGCAATCTATTGTTTGTGTCTTCGTTATTCAGACATTAAAAAAAAACAATGACCAAGTCTTACAAGAAACAAATGAAATTCGTAAACTGATTGGAGAAATTAGACGTAGACAGTCACTATACTTGTATTTTGGTCACGTTATGAGAAGAAATAAATTTGAGACATTGGGGAGAAATTGTAATATTGAGGGGAAGAGGAGAAGAGGAAGGTGGAGAAATAAATACATGGATGGCTTGGCCACGTGGCATGATCGAAACAAGAACACTGAGCTGATTCACGACTTTGGTGATCGAGTGAGGTGGTGAAACATGACCACCCACACTTATCGGCAATGCACGTGATGATGATGAGTCATTATACAAACATGTAGTGAATCTTGCCGCATTTGACGTCTGGTTTCTTGTTGTATTTGCAAATGTAAAGGAAAACACATGATGCATCTTGTAAATACACACTGTTTTGTACGAAATGTTTTTTTTTAAAAAACCACATTAAAAGAAAGACACGTCATTAAAATAGTGGAATAGGGCATAACAACAAATCATTTATTTCAAGGGACATAACTAAAAGTAGCATACATGTTTATGTAATTTAAATAATTGTACAATTTATCTAAATTGTTATGACAATTATAAAAATTAGTGAACGTTATATGCACTATAAATATGGGTATAATAATTTTAAGTTTTCCTCAATGTCTTTGTAAAAGTGAAGGCTTTATTTTATATGCTTGAGAATTTTATAACTCATTTTTCTATTTTTTTTCGCTGTTATATTAACTGTTTTATACAATAGAGCATATTACCTGAATTAGTTCAGCGGATTTCCTAATAATTGTTGACCGGCCTGTGAAAGCCCCATAAAGTAACCTGGACTTAACCCTTTTTAGCCCGTAGGGGAATCTCGTGAGTCTTTAATACATTAGTTTGTTTCACAGCAATTTGGCTTAGAACAAAGGCTCATAGTGTGACTAAGATGCCATTTTTTTAAAATGTAGTATATGTTCTTGAATCAATCAAAACAGGTGCCGTCTCCACAGTGAAGATTGGCTGCAGTGGATCTCCATCCTTGTCTGCCTATCGCTTTAACAATATATTCTGTCAGATTGATGTTTAAAAACAATGTTTTCCCGTTGTGAATTTGAATAACGAAGACACAAACAATAGATTGCACGATTTATTGCCCGGCATATTTCGCTGCATATCGACAGGTACATACTGCAGAATTCACAACATAAAGTTAAATAACTATAGATAATTCCTTCAAGCTGAAATATACACATGTTCGCACAGTAATGTTGATTGTCTACCACGGTAATGTTAAACTGACTAACATGTCTTTCTACTTGCCCAAAGCCGGCTTATGTAGGTTAATCATTATGGCGTCTGCAAACTTTAACAAGCGACTACTTTGTGTGTTGAATAACACTCAGAAGGCACTCTCTCTCTCTCTCTCTCTCAATCACATGGCCGCTGTCACTTACATGCCTCGCGATCGAAGAAGCGGGGATGTTCCGATGTGTCGGCCTACATAGGCTACCATCACATGTGTGTAGTATTTTGTCAATCCAGCTGGGAATGTGTTCAACTACCCTGCTGTTTAACTGCCGCTCTGTTCTGCCGATGTAGGTGGACTCGCACTTTCATATAAATTGTTATATACAATTGGATTTGGCGTACACAGCTACAGGTTCTTTTACTTCTGGGATGGGAATCGGTGTGGTTTTGTGCCTGATAACTGGAGTTGCAGCACAGAATGTTCGGCCGACTGCTGTGATGAGCCGGTCCCGTAGACGTTGCATTACGTCATCCCCGTTTCTTCTGGTTTTGGTTTGGGCTGTTGGCAGTGGCGCTCTATAAATCCTGTGGAGTACCCATTCAGGTTTAAGGCATTCTTCAGAGTTTCAAATTCCTCTCTCAGTGTGTCTTGGGTGCATATCTTCCTAACATGGTCAAACAGGGTCCGTACTAAGCCCCATTTGAACTGGACATGTGTATGGGGACATACCGCTGGGCAGAATAAGAGTTGCCAAAAATGCTTTCGACATCATGACATCAGTATTAACACCTAGAAATATTAATACCGCATTACACATGAAAATTGTCAAATGTTACGTATATTTAACACTACTATACGCGCGGAAGCCTGGACATTGAGCAAGCAATTAGAAAGTCGAGTAGAGGCCCTGGAGATGTGGATTTACAGAAGAGTATGTCGTATTTTATGGAAACAAAACAATCAAACACAAAGATTCTAGAAGAAATTTGGAATGGAAAGAGATTTGATGAAATAAATAAAAAAGAGGCAAGTGAAATATTTCGACTACTTTAAAAGACATAACCTCCTCATAAAACCATACGGGTGAACGAAGTAGAATACAAGCGAACAAGAGGTAGACAACGATACAAGTGGGAAGATAACATTAGGAGATGGACGAACATAAATCTGCCAGAATGTAGTCAGGGCGATAGATAAATAGTGTTGGAGATCAGTTGCAGCCAACCTTCACTGTGGAGACGGCACTTGATTAGTTGATACAAGAACAGATACTATATTTCTTAAACGGCCTCTTAGTCCCACTATGTACCAAGACCTTAGCCAGATTGCCGTGAAACAAGGTGCTGAATAGTATGCGCTTCTCCCAGGGGCCAAAGAGACCCTCACGTCTTATGTTTGGTGTGGGCCTTTTTCAGGCCGGACAAAAATGTTTATATTCAGAGCACAATCAACACTGACAATTAAGGGATAAAACATTGAATGTAATGTCGAGCTGAAATACAAATATGCATTATAAATCTCTCATGCACTAAAAATAAAACCTTTACTTTTACAAAATCTTTGAAGAGAACTTAAAATTACTATCCCATTATTGATGCTGAATAAAGCTTTCGCTAATTTCTATGAAAATTGTGTAGAACATTAGAAATTGTTTTGCATTCCTATTCTCTTTTTGATTTCTGTTTCACTTCCTTGTTCTAATATCTCCCCATTTACTGTGATATTCATTGTTACCTTTCCTTTCCACAGCTAATTATCATAGTTTACGGTTTATGGGATGTTAATATCTAAGCCACATTCTGCACTATGCCTGTTTACTTGTTCAGGCTTTGTAACTCTTGCTCGATTTCTGCTAGTAACATTGTATCGTCAGCATAACTAAGATTGATTATGATTCTTTCATTGATTTTAAGTCCAGACAGTTCAACTTGTTTAAAAATTCTTTCCATGTATAGATTGACGAGACAACGCGCATCAATGCCGTACTCCTCTTGTTATCTCTATGGGCTGCGAATAATTATTGTCGTATCTATTTGACGCCACTTGTTCCTAGTACAGGTTACTAATACCTCTGATGTCTTTTCCGGCTACTCCTGTATATTAAAGGTATGTAATTAATTGCCCATATTTTACTCTATCAAAAGCTTTCTTGTAGTCTATAAAACATGCATATATAGTTTTCTGAACTTCCGTATATTTTTTTTTAAATTAACATCCTCAAATAGATTATTGCTTTTCTGGTGCCACTGTTTTTGTGGAACCCATATTTATCTTCAGCTACTTCAATATGTATTTTATTTTGAATTCTTTCTTGTATGGCCTTGAGGAGTATTTTAGTTATATGGCTCTTTAAGCAAATAGTTCTGTAATTTAAGCTAATAATTCTGGTATCAACCACTGTTTATTGCCTTCATCGACCTCACAACGGCATTTGATTTGGTCAGTCGTGAGGGTCTGCTCAAGGCACTAAAGAAGATTGGCTGCCCACCAACTCTTCTGTCCATTGTGGAATCGTTCCACACAGGCATGAAGGGTACAATCAAGTTTGATGGTGCAACTTCTGAAGAGTTTGAAATCAAGGGTGGAGTTAATCAAGGTTGTGTACTAGTGCCCAACCTCTTTGGAATATACTTTTCACTTCTACTGAAATATGCCTTTCGTGATCAGGATGGTGGTATATACATTCACTCACGCTCATATGGCGGCCTTTATAATGCGCAGAGATTGAAGGCCAAGACCAAAATTAGGAGGGTACTGATCCGAGAGTTGCTTTTTGCTGATGATGCTGCAATTACGACCCACTCTGAGGAAGAATTGCAACGTCTACTATCTGCATTCTTCAATGCTTGTTCTGAATTTGGTTTAACAATTAGCAAAAAGAAGTCGCAGATTATGTCACAAGGTGCACATGGGGTACCATCAATCTTTATTGACGACGCCGAACTGGAGATAGTGGACCATTTCATATATCTAGGATCAGAGGTAAAAAGCAAATTATCCCTAGATCAGGACATCAACATCAGGATTGGTAAAGCAGCAACAACAATGAACAGGTTAACAAAAAGAGTCTGGGAGAACAGGAAGCTTACTGCCAAAACAAAAGAACTTATCTATCAAGCCTGTGTCCTTAGTACTCTTCTTTATGGCAGTGAAACCTGGTCAACTTACTCACTCAAAGAGAAACTTTTAAACAGCTTTCATATACGGTGTCTGCGAATGCTTGGTATTAAGTATTAAGTATACCACTTGGTATTAAGTGGCAAGACAAAATCACAAATACTGAAGTATTGGAAAGATCAGGTTGTGTGACGGTTTGCTCCATGCTCAGTCTTCGTAGACTTAGATGGATAGGACACGTTAGGAGGATGGATGATGGTAGAATACCAAAGGACATCTTTTTTGGTGAATTACTAATGGATAAGAGATCTTAGGGTCGGCCTCTACTACGATACAAAGATGTGTGTACGCGGGACATGATTGATACAGGCATTGATAATGCACATTGGGAGCAAGTCGCCGCTGAACGTGTTCCGTGGAGGGCACATATCAGAAATTGATTAAAGGCAAAGACATATAAAGATAAAGACATATCAGAAATGGATTAAAAACTATAATTGCAGATACGTCACATACTGAGCTATGGAGGCGTAAGATGGTACGTGATGGTGAAAATGACCATGTGTTCACATGCATCAACTGTGGACGAACATTTACAACGCGAATTGGCTTTATTAGGCGCATTTGCTACCAACATGGGTTGTAGTTATTATGCCTTTTTGAAGCACAATGTAACAAACTATCGTCTGTCAAGGCGGCAAGGTGCCAATGTTTGTAATCCTCACAATCAACAGCTTTTGGCGTTTTGGGTAATGTGATGGAAATGGATATATATATATATCTTCTTCTTCTTCTGCGTTCCGGGCCATTGAGGTTCTTTGCTGCAGATACAATCCGTCTCCATTGGATATATTGAATAAGGATTTTATCATCTCTGTTCTTATTTCCACGAGACATGCTAAATTTCTTCTTTCATCTTTAATTCCCCCCCCCCCCCCTTTTTCCTTCTTTAATGCAATAAAGCGATTCTTGTGTCGCGACAATGATTAAAAGTAGACTTACCTGGCTAGGGCCACCAGCCTTGCTTCTATTATTATTACTATTATCTTTATTGTTATTATATTACATTTCATTAGAATTTGTAGAATGAAATATAGTGTGGAGGAATGTCTGTATGGTTTTGCAGATACACGTGAATGCATGTGTGGGTGCAGGACTATCAGGCAGACAAGTATGTCAGACACCGCGGCCTTCCTACCTTCTCACGCCGAGATTGATCACATGCATGGCCACTGAGCTGGAAGTCAAGCTGTGCTTCTGTTCCCACAGTCGTGCCAGCAAAATAAGATGCATAATGAACATTTGACACCTGTAATCCGCTCTTTGCATGTTCGAAGCAAAACAAAACATTTAACGTTGATTAAATGTTTCAAAGACAGAAATACGTAAAAGTTGTCATATTTGTAAAATGAGTTCTTTCTTTCTTTTTTTTTTTTTTTTGGTGTGTGTGTGGGAGGGGGGGGGGGGGGCATCAAATCTCGTGACTCCGAAATCCGAAAGGAAAATGTTTAAGGGAATAAAACATTCATACAATCTTAAAGAAGAGGTGCTTGATTCGTATAAAGCAAACGAGGCAGTGCAATATAAACATAGAGAGCAGAGAAACTAGCATCACTGGTGAATATAACATCAAAGATTTTCCATTATCGATCACTAGAGGAAATGACTATACATTCAAAACAATGCTTTCCCATAGTGAATTTAAACACAGACGTCATAAACAAAATTTTGCTCGATTTATTGCCTGGCATATTTCGCGGCATCTTATCAGTGCGTCCACACTGCAGTGGTATATACTTGTAGCATATGAAGTGGATAAACAAATAACACTTTAGCTGAAATACTAAGTACATAATGGCTGGTATTGTTCGAATATGGAGAAGTGTTAGACTTCCGTGGGGATAACGTTTTTCCATATTAGAACAATATCAGCGACAGTGTACTTTGTATTGTAGCCAAAGTATTATTTATATATCCACTTTATATGATTTATAATTTTGCTGTATGCACCTGGCGAGATGTAGCAACATATGCCAGACAAGGAATCGTACAATATTGTATTTATGTCGTCAGTGTTTCAACTCTATATATTATCATACAATATTGTGTTTATGTCGTCTGTGTTTCAACTCTATATATTATCATACAATATTGTGTTTATGGCGTCTGTGTTTCAACTCTATATATTATCATACAATACTGTGTTTATGTCGTCTGTGTTTCAACTCTATATATTATCATACAATATTGTGTTTATGGCGTCTGTGTTTCAACTCTATATATTATCATACAATATTGTGTTTATGGCGTCTGTGTTTCAACTCTATATATTATCATACAATATTGTGTTTATGGCGTCTGTGTTTCAACTCTATATATTATCATACAATATTGTGTTTATGGCGTCTGTGTTTCAACTCTATATATTATCATACAATATTGTGTTTATGGCGTCTGTGTTTCAACTCTATATATTATCGTACAATATTGTGTTTATGGCGTCTGTGTTTCAACTCTATATATTATTATACAATATTGTGTTTATGTCGTCTGTGTTTCAACTCTATATATTATCGTACAATATTGTGTTTATGTCGTCTGTGTTTCAACTCTATATATTATCATACAATATTGTGTTTATGTCGTCTGTGTTTCAACTCTATATATTATCATACAATATTGTGTTTATGGCGTCTGTGTTTCAACTCTATATATTATCATACAATATTGTGTTTATGTCGTCTGTGTTTCAACTCTATATATTATCATACAATATTGTGTTTATGGCGTCTGTGTTTCAACTCTATATATTATCATACAATATTGTGTTTATGTCGTCTGTGTTTCAACTCTATATATTATCATACAATATTGTGTTTATGTCGTCTGTGTTTCAACTCTATATATTATCATACAATATTGTGTTTATGGCGTCTGTGTTTCAACTCTATATATTATCATACAATATTGTGTTTATGTCGTCTGTGTTTCAACTCTATATATTATCATACAATATTGTGTTTATGGCGTCTGTGTTTCAACTCTATATATTATTATACAATATTGTGTTTATGTCGTCTGTGTTTCAACTCTATATATTATCATACAATATTGTGTTTATGGCGTCTGTGTTTCAACTCTATATATTATCATACAATATTGTGTTTATGTCGTCTGTGTTTCAACTCTATATATTATCATACAATATTGTGTTTATGTCGTCTGTGTTTCAACTCTATATATTATCATACAATATTGTGTTTATGGCGTCTGTGTTTCAACTCTATATATTATCATACAATATTGTGTTTATGTCGTCTGTGTTTCAACTCTATATATTATCGTACAATATTGTGTTTATGGCGTCTGTGTTTCAACTCTATATATTATCATACAATATTTTGTTTATGGCGTCAGTGTTTCAACTCTATATATTATCGAATCTGTCCAAGTTCTAATAAAGTCGCGATAGTCTAGTGGCTAGCACGGTCGTCTGCTGGCCTGGTGGTTATATGTTCGAATCGACGTCAAGTCGGATTATACTTTAATTGACATGAACTCCCAGGTTGACCCAACCTATAATGGGATCCGTAAATATCAGGAAGCCATACATCAAAAAAGAACTAGAAAGAAAGCAATGAATGCATCACCAAAATACGAGAAGTAGATGGTAAGTTTTACTAGAACAAGATCACAAGTAACTAAATGGATGTTGCAGCATAAACCTTCGTCAGCACAGAAACAACAAACAATCATCGATACAATTACATGAAAAATACTACATGAAATATAGATATAAAAGTTTCTAATCTATTTTCTTGATGTCGACTGGACATTAATTCCACCCGAAATAAATCGGAGTAGCAACTTTCGCTTGAAAACCACATCAAATCCGAAAAGACTATAGCAGACTTTCAGAGAGAGAACAATGTAAGAAAAACGAAATAGCTCGTACAGCAGCACCAGACTTTGAGAAAGACAGCAGCAAATTCTGGAAATTAGCAAGATCCCTCACCAATGAGAGTTCCTCACTTACAACCACACTGACTGACTCAGGCAAAACCATCAAAGGGAAATGTGCAGTTTTTTGAAACCTTGGCTAAAGCAACCTTATCAGATTCCCACTGAATATATAAAAATGTAAGATAAACAAGGGGCACCCTATCTCCAAAGGAAACATCACCCTTCAAATTCAATACGATATTGCTAAGCTTAACAAAAAAGAAAAATTAATCGCCGGGCCCAGATGATGAAAAAAAAAAAAACGGGATTTCACTGTAGTTACCAAATTATCGATTCTCTTGAGTGGAAAATGGGAGCCCATCAAAACTTTTACAATCAAAAGCGGATTTGCGGGCAAGACGAAGCAAAAAAACCAAAAACTCAGTGGGTTCGTAGGAAGACAGGAAACACAATCAGATACAACACCAAGGGGCGACACTGCAGGCGTGCAAAACTCAAGATGTATTTTTTAAATGCTGTAATTTTTCCTCTAGGAATTTACTGATGCATTGTTTGTGCTACTGCATACAATTGTCATTCTGAAAAACAAAACCATTAAATCTAACCAGCAAGACAATACCCTCCTTGGACAACAATCACCTTCAAATTAATATCCCGTAAAGATAAAACCATCAGAACGTCATGGCGTGCTGTTGAGCGTAATGTAGCCTAGGAATCAACATACAGCTGAAATATGCTGGTGTTGACCGCAATATCCTGAAACAGGATGGAAAAGCGGGGGGGGGGGGGGGGGGGGGGGGGAATGTAAAACCGTGGGCGGCCGCTATTTGTGGCTGACTCAGTCACAGGATTATTATTCTGAGCCAGGGATTGACCCTAATATAACTTCTCTTTAGGGTTGAACAGGGTTGGGGTAATGATTTAATTGAAATCGGGGGGAAAAAGAATCGAAGTACTTTGGGAAAACTCATATGAAACCTAATTTTATATACAACATTCAACATTTTTACACATTCACTTCCGTCAACTGAAGAGTTTACGAGGATTCAATTGTGTTATTCTAAAAGATATTATAAGTTTTTCATTAGAATTTCAATTACCTGAAACAACAATTTAACAATGATTATTGCTCGCTGGACTTTAGGCGGCCTAGTGTGCCTTGTCAATGAGAAGACCTGATCGTTCGGGGTCACATCGATTGACGGACGTCAGTAGCGACGATTGGGCAATTCTTCAGCTACAGCTTACGATGGGTGACGTTGTAATATTCTGTTGTGATAATTTGGCCGTGTCCAGAGCCAAACTCGAGTCTAGTGCTTCCACATTGACGTCGATAGGCCTTAGGTTCATACCAGAATACGATCAGCGTTGCCAGTGGTGGGTTGTCCTCAATATTTAAAGCAATTTATCAGTATGAATTTAAACATCGCTACCTTTGCCGTTCCAGAATAATAAATATTATGCAGTCATTTCACAAACATTTAGAGAATCTCGCTGCATTTGACGTCTGGGTTCTTGTTGTATTTGCAATTGTAAAGGAAACCACACAATACACCTTGAAAATACGTACTGTTTTGTATGAAATAAAACCACATTACACGGAAAACATGCAATTAAAATAGTGGAAAGGGGCATAACAACAAATCAGTAATTTTAAAGGACAATTCTATAACTTCTTCTTCTTCTTCTTCTTCTTCTTCTTTTTCTTCTTCTTCTTCTTCTTCTTCAGCGTTCCGAGCCATTGAGGTTCTTTGCTGCAGATACAATCCGTCTCCATTCGTCTCTCTGGTGGACCTTCTCTTGCCAGTCGTTGATTCCAAGTGCTTGAAGGTCTGTATATGTATTATCTCTCCACCGCCTTCTTGGTCTACCTCGGGGTCTACGGTCATTTATTTCCTGAGTGTAAGCGAGTTTTGTTTCCCTATTATCTTCCATTCTTTCTATATGCCCCAGTCATTGTAGTCTATTAGCCTTCATGATACCAGTGATTAGCGGGGACTTAAACAGATCATAAATGTCTTTGTTACTTCTTCTTTTCCACTCTCCACTTTGTGTATCCCTAATGGGTCCAAAGATGCGTCTTAAAATTTTGTTCTCAAAGGTTTGTAACAAGGCTTCGTCTCCTTTCGTTGTACTCCAGGTTTCAGAGCCATACAGCACAACTGGTCTGATCAGTGTTTTGTATATTGTGATTTTGGTGTTACGAGATAGCGCCTTTGATTTTAGTAGATGTTGTAGTGCATAGTATATCTTATTTCCAGAGTTGATTCTAGTTTGTATTTCTTCCCTTATGATGTTGGAGCAGTTGAAGATTGTACCCAGGTATTTGTATGTTTCCGTTCTTTTAATGGTCATATTATCTATTTGTATGTGGCCAGAGTTTTTAGCCATTCCGTCTCTTGAAATTACCATATATTCTGTCTTATCTTGGTTGATAACCAGCCCCATCTGTTGGGCTTTTTCCTTTAAGTGAGTCAATATTTCCAATGTCTTTTGTTCACTTTGCCCTATAATATCTATATCATCTGCATAACCAAGCAGCTTGGA
The DNA here is from genome assembly GCA_014155875.1 of Cepaea nemoralis. NCBI lineage: Eukaryota > Metazoa > Mollusca > Gastropoda > Stylommatophora > Helicidae > Cepaea > Cepaea nemoralis. The sequence continues at coordinate 1,332,602 of JACEFZ010016799.1, read as the reverse complement.
TGTTCCTCCAATATCACATTCCTCCTTTACCTTCCTTACAACTTTCTCTAGAGCCAGATTGAAGAGTAGCGGCGATAGTGCATCACCCTGTTTCAAGCCAGATGTTATTTGGAAGGGGTCTGATTTCCTGCCTTTATATGTTACTATATTATAAGTATCTTCCATGCATAGTCTGGTCATGTTGATTAACTTCCTTGGTATTCCAAATTCCTGCATAGCATTCCATAGACTATTCCTATGGACACTATCATAAGCCTTTTTAAAATCCACAAAAATGTTATGGAGATCTCTTTTATATTCCCAATGTTTCTCGGCTATTTGTCGTAAGATAAATATCTGATCTATTGTTGATCTGTTTTGTCTAAAACCCGCCTGGTAGTCACCTAATATGTCTTCTGAATATGGTTTTAGTCTATTTAGTAATACTGCGGATAGTATCTTATAGCTTGTGGACAGTAGTGATATTCCTCTATAATTTCCACATTGGAACTTGTCTCCTTTCTTAAAGATAGGTATCAATAATGACTCTTTCCAGTCATGGGGTAATTCTTCTGTCCTCCAGATTGTTATTATTAGTTCGTATAGCTTTAGATGTAATGCATGGCCACCTGCCTTTATAAATTCAGCAGCAATTCCATCAGTCCCAGTTGCCTTATTGTTTTTAAGTCGTGTGATTACAAATAGGATTTCTTGAAATGTAGGTTCTTCAATTTGTGGTTCGCATGTTAGAACCTCTTCCTGTGGGAAAATGTTACTTGGAGCTTCACAATTTAGTAAGTCAATAAAATATTCTTTCCATGTGTTGCACATGTCTTCATTGGTATTTATCATATTCCCATTTTTGTCTTTTAAACCATATGTGTTTTGTTGGTGCCCTCGTTTCATTGACTACAGTTCTTTAAAAAAATTTCTAGATTCATTTTTCTGGTGATTAGTTTCCATATCTTTGATTATATTACTCATATATTCTCGCTTCTGCTGTCTGACTATTTTTGTAGCCTCTTTACATTCATTTCTATAATGCTCTTCCTTTTGGATGTTATTGATGTCATTTAACTATACATGTCTGGCATTCTTCTTCCTAATGACTGCTTCTTCACATTTTTGATTTAACCATCTGTTCTTTCTATGCATGGTTAACACACCGAGACATTCTTCTGCGGTAGATTGAATTGTAATTTTGATGTTCAACCAAGTTTGGTCAACGCTTTCCTCCAAAGGGTTTTACAGAGTTTCAAGTTTACATCTTATTTCACCTGTAAATTTCTCTTTGACTGTAATGTCTTGTAGTTTTTCTCTGTTAAATGTTGGGTGTAATCTTTGTAATTTAGTATAGACACCTCTCTTAAGTTTTATTTTAAATTTTGCTCCAACGAGGAAGTGGTCACTGTGGCACTCAGCTCCTCTATAACTTCTGACTTGCTGTATGTTTGATGCATTTCTGTTGTTAATTAAAATGTGATCTATTTGATTATAGGTTCTCTTGTCACATGATTTCCAAGTTTGTTTGTGTATATCCTTTCTTTGTAGTCTGGTACTGCTAATCTGCAGTCCTTTGGCTTCTGCCAGGTTGATGACTCTCAATCCATTATTATTTGAAGTTGTATGTAGGCTTTCCATACCGGCCACTTTTTTTATTAGTTTGCACTCTACCTATTTGTGCATTGAAGTCTCCCAGCACAATCAGGATGTCCTGTTTGGGGGTTTCTTCTATGACATCTTCCAGATCATTATAAAAGTCTTCTTTAATATCATCTTCTTTCTCTTCAGTAGGTGCATGTACATTAATCATCGTTATATTTTTCCATTTACCTTTTATCGTAATTTACTAATCCTGTCATTAAAAGCTTTAAAGTTTAGAACGTTTCCCCATAACTCTTTTTTATGGCAAATCCTGTTCCTAATTCATGTTTATTTTGGGTGTTTCCTCCATATATTATAATCATTCCATTTTGCTCTAAAGTACCCTCTCCTGGCCACCTTATTTCTTGAATTGCTGTTATATCCATTTGATATTCAACCAGCTCCCGGGTTAGTTCTTCGGCCGCACCAGCTCGATATAGTGTTCGTACATTCCATGTTCCAAATCTCAAAAGTCCTTTAACGTTTCAAGGTCGTTGTCCAGATAAGTCAGTCCGATATCGAAGCTCATGTATCTGTTTCGTAACAAAGAAAGGTATTTACAAAGGTGGGGATGTTAACACCACGCTTCAACTCCCAACCTGGAGGACCAGGGTGTTTCTCTTTGTCTGTTCTCTACCCTTTGACCTGTCCGGCTTGGGAGGCCCTGCTGGTAGCTACGCTACCGCCGGCATAGCTCTCAGGGTCATTGAGAAACTCAAGCTCCCCCACCACGACAAGGTGGAAACACAATTCTATAACTAGCATATATAAATTATGTGATTTCAATAATTGTAGTATTTATATAAATTTTATTAAGTTTGCGTATAAATTATCGACAGTTAAATGCAGTATAAATATTGATTAAACTTTTAAGTTACTTTAAAATATTTTGTAAAAGTCAAGACTTTATTTTAGATGCGTGAGAATTTTATAACTTGTTTTTAAAAACACTTAGCTGATTCACGACTCTGGTGATCGCGTTATCTGGCGAAACATGATCGCCCACGCTTATCGGCATGGCACATTATGATGAAGATGAGTCATTACACAAACATTTAGAGAATCTTGCTGCATTTGGCATCAGGGTTCTTGTATTTGCAAATGTATAGGAAAATACACAATGCACCCTGTAAATACATACTGTTTTGTGCGAAATAAAACCACATTAAAAGGAGACGAATAAATAAAATAGTGGAAAAGGCATAACAACACATGAGTTATTTCAAGGGACATAACTAAAAGTAGCATTAAATGTTTTATGAAATTTAAATAATTGTAGTATTCATCTAAATTGTTATAACATTTTTATAGACATTAACGACAGTTATATGTAGCATAAATAATGGTAATAATAATTTTAAGTTATCTTCAAAGATTTTATAACAGTAAAGGCATTATTTAAGAAGCGTGAGAATTTTATAACACATTTGTATATTTCTCCTGGATTTTGCATTATTTATTGTATCCTTCGATGTCTACCTCTAATATTGGTTCTTTGTAAAATTTTTGTCAGGCCCGTGAAAGGGCCACAACAAAAACTGGACGTGGGTACAATTTTTGCCCCAGGGGGAACCGCACGAGTCCTTGATATTCCGCACTTTGGATTTTTTAAAGGCAAGTTGGTTAAGATTAAAGGCACATGGTAGAACTAAGAGCCCTTATAAAAATGTAGTATCTTTTCTTCTATCAATCAATCATGCGCCGTCTTCACAATGAAGATGTGTTGCAGGGGATCTCCTACACTGTGTGTCAGATTGATGTTCGTCCACCTCTTTATGTTATCTTCCCACTTGTATCGTTATCTACCTTTTGCTCACTTGCCTTCAACTTTGTCCTTGCCATGTATCAACAGATTTCATTCGGTACAAGTTATAGTCGACAGGAACAGGCTGGATTAGAGTTAACAATATAATAGTTACAATCACCATGAAAGCGTGGTATAATGGGAGACACGGAGAATGGTGGTGCTGATTCAGCAGTAGAACGATGAATACAAGAAAATGAAAGTACTCGAGGTTGCGACCTCAAAACATCACATGAATAGACTGAGGTGACGTCACGAGCAAGACACTTCTGGATGTTAGTCAACCAAGGGTGCGAGTTGGAAAGGTGAATAGCCTACAGTCGTTGCAAACATCAAATACATTATAGAAATACTACCAGCAAGTTTGCTACAAAGTATCGCGACAGGCTAGCGCTGCTAATCAAGTATTGATGCGGAATGCAGATCAAAGTGAGCGACGCTCGTCTATCAAGATTAGCCGTGCAGTGTGCCCAAACATGGCCAGACAGGAATGTAAGTTGGCGTCCTTAGAAAACTCACTGTGTAATTTTGTATAGAAAGGCATCTTAGAAACGGTCGAGACAATCACTGAGAATTAATAATAGTAACAGCAATCGGTGCACGAATAAATTATTAAGTACATCTACCCTCCTAAAGACTCTGAGCATGCTGTGACAGTGGTCGACTGTTTGAGAGAACATTGTCATGAATAAACAAAGGTGATCTGTTTCGAGGACGTCAAGTTGTACATTTGTGCAGTGATTACTTGTGTTTTCGTGAAGAGTGCCACTACATCATAACGAGCTAGAGCAGATGTCTGGCAACCCTTCAGAATGGTTTTTATGAGAATGTTATGTCTTTTAACGTGGCCGAAATATTAAATTGGCCTCTTTTTTATTTCTTTCATCAACTTTATTTTCATTCCCAGTTTTTCTAAAACCTTTGTATTTGAATGTTTTTGTTTCAATGAAGTACGATATATTCTTCTGAAAATCCACATCTACAGGGCCTCTATTCGACGTTCTAATTGCTTGTTTATTGTCTAGGCATCAGCGCCACATAGTAGTGTTGAATATAGTAACATTTGACAATTCTCATTTTAATGCGGTGTTAATCTCTCTAGATGTTCATACTGATTTCATGATGTTAAAAGCATTTTTGGTCATTCCTATACTCTTTTTGATTTCTGTTTAACATCTGCCATCATCTGTTATTACATGTCCAAAACAGCAGAAACTTGTTACTTGTTCTACAATCTCCCAGTTTACTGTGATGTTCATTGTTGACCTTTCTATTCCACTGGTAATTGTCATAGTTTTCGTTGATTAGATTTTAATATCTAAGCCACATTCTCCACCATGCCTGGTTAAGTGTTCAGATTTTGTAACTCTTGCTCGCTTTCTGCTAGTAACAAGGAATCGTCAGCATACCTAAGATTGTTTATGATTCTTCCTGTAATGTTAAGTCCAGGCAGTTCGACTTGTTTAACAATCATTTCTGTATATAGGTTGGAGAGGCTAGAGCACTCATCCCTGTCGTACCCCTCCTTTTATCTCTATGGGCGACGAATAATTATTTCCGTATCTAATTGTCGCCACTTTTTCCCAGTACAAGATACCAATAAGTCTGATATCCTTTCCGACTACTCCTATATCATGAAGGCATGCAATTAATCCTTCATGCTGTATTCTATTACAATTTTTCTTGAAGTTTATACAACATACATATATATTTTTCTGAATTGCTATACACATTGGCACCTTTCCGTCTTGACAGACGATAGTTTGTGCTTCTAGAGATTAGCTTCATAATAACTTTTACCTATGGCGGTAGCGAATGTGACTGATAAGGCCAATTTGCGCTGTAAATGTTCGTTCACAGTGGGTGCATGTGAACACGTGGTCATTTCCACCATCATGCACCATCTTACGTCTCAAACGCTCGGTGTGTGACTTATCTGCAATAATTTTCTCCTTTGTCTTTATTCCATTTCTGATGTTTGCCCTCCATGCAACACGTTCCCAATGTGCATTATCAATGCCTGTATCAATCATGTCCCGCTTACACACATCTTTGTATCGTAGTAGAGGCCGACCCTGAGATCTCTTACCCATCTGTAATTCACCAAAAAAGATGTCCTTTGGTATTCTACCATCATCCATCCTCCTAAGATGTCCTATCCATCTAAGTCTACGAAGACTGAGCATGGAATAAACTGTCACACAACCTGATCTTTCCAATACTTCAGTATTTGTGATTTTGTCTTGCCACTTAATACCAAGAATTCTTCGCAGACACCGCATATGAAAGCTGTTTAAATTGTTCTCTTGGTGTGAGTAAGTTGTCCAGGTTTCACTGCCATAGAGAAGAGTACTAAGGACACAGGCTTGATAGACAAGGACTTTTGTTTTGGCAGTAAGCTTCCTGTTCTCCCAGACTCTTTTTCTTAACCTGTTCATTGTTGTTGCTGCCTTACCAATCCGGATGTTGATTTCCTGATCTAGGGATAATTTGCTATTTACCACTGATCCTAGATATGTAAAATGGTCTACCATCTCTAGTTCGGCGTCGTCAATAAAGATTGATGGTACCCCATGTGCACCTTGTGACATAATCTGTGTCTTCTTTTTGCTAATTGTTAAACCAAATTCAGAACAAGCATTGGAGAATGCAGATAGTAGACATTGTAATTCTTCCTCAGAGTGGGTCGTAACTGCAGCATCATCTGCAAAAAGCAACTCTCTGATCAGTACCCTCCTAATTTTGGTCTTGGCCTTCAATCTCTGAGCATTGTAGAGGCCGCCATCTGAGCGTGAGTGAATGTATATACCACCATCCTGATCACGAAAGGCATATTTCAGTAGAAGTGAAAAGTATATTCCAAAGAGGGTGGGAGCTAGTACACAACCTTGCTTAACTCCACTCTTGATTTCAAACTCTTCAGAAGTTGCACCATCAAACTTGATTATACCCTTCATGCCTGTGTGGAACGATTCCACAATGGACAGAAGAGTTGGTGGGCAGCCAATCTTCTTTAGTGCCTTGAACAGACCCTCACGACTGACCAAATCAAATGCCTTTGTGAGGTCGATGAAGGCAATAAACAGTGGTTGATTCTGTGCACGGCATTTTTCTTGCATTTGTCGCAATGAGAATATCATATCAATGGGAGACCGGTTCTGCCGAAAGCCTCACTGTGATTCGGGGTAGACTTGATCTCCTAGGACTTGAAGTCTGCGCAGAACAATTCTGGCAAATACTTTTCCAACAATACACAGAAGTGAGATACCCCTATAGTTGTTGCAGTCGCTCCGATCGCCCTTGTTCTTGTACAGTGTTATGATGCTTGAATCTTTGAAATCCTGTGGGACTTGTCATTCTCGCCAGCATAGCTCTATTAGCTGGTGGATCTGTAAAGTGAGTGTGTCTTGCCCACTCCTGATAACCTCTATTGGAATCCCACCCTTACCTGGAGCCTTGCCAGATGCAAGTTCATTTATAGCACACTTAACTTCTGTTATGGTGGGAAGTGTGTCCAGGTGGTCAAGAGTTGGTAGAGCCTCTATGGCATTGAGGGCATCATCCGCTAGTTTGGTCTCACTTGAGTAAAGCTCCAAATAGTGATCTACCCATCTGTCCATCTGCTGTTTCTTATCAGTTATGATTTCCCCAGTCAAGGTTTTCAATGGTGCACTTCCTTTGATCATTGGACCACAGGCTTTTTTCATTCCTTCGTACATGCTTCTGATGTTCCCCTTATCACTTCCATTTTGAATGGACTCACATAACATGATCCAATAATCATTTGCACATTGCCTGGCAGCCTTTTGCACATCCTTCCTAGTTTGCCTTAGCTCACTCAGAGTGTTACGCGTTGGTCTTTCCTTGTTTCTTAGGAGAGCTATCTTCTTCTTATCAATCAAGGGCTGCAGAGTCTGGCTGTTTGCCGCAAACCAGTCCTGACTCTTATGATCCACAGTGCCGTAAACCCCTACGGCAGTTTTATAAAGAGTTTCCTTAAGTTGACCCCACTTTTCATTTACTGTACAATTTTCTGGTGTATCAGTGAAAGCGTCTTCATGTTGCTTTGAAACTGAAAGCACTTTTCAGTATCATGAGTGTTAATAATATTAATCCTGGGGTTAGATTTGTGTTTAGCTGTGTAGATTCTCTTTGGTCTCAGCCTAACTCTTGCAACAACCAAAGAATGATCCGTATCACAGTCAGCACTGTGGTAACTTCGAGTCAACGATATATGGTTCAAATGTTGTCTCCGTGTGATGATTAAGTCCAGCTGGTGCCATGGCCGGATCTTGGATGTTTCCATGTGACCTTATGCAGCTCTTTTGTTTTGAAAAAGGAGTTTGTAATACATAGGTCATTTCTGGTGCAATGCTCCAGCAGCCTTTGCCCATTTTCATTCATGCGAACGATGTTGTATTTTCCAAGGCACACTAGCCATGAACTCGTGTCCTTGCCTACACGAGCATGGAAATCACCGAGCATATAAATGTAGTCAGGTTTTGGCACTACCTTCATCCTTTTGGCATTACCTGGAGTCTAACTCCTCATAGAACGAATCCTTCACATCATCAGAGGAATCGAATGTCGGTGCATATGCAGTAATAATGGTGGAAATATCACAAGAGGTTGCCAAGCGCAGGGATAATAGTCTTTCATTTCCTCCTGCTGGAATTTAAATCATTCCCAGTAGCGAATTCTTCACTGCAAAGCTCACACCGTGTTGCCTTTTTTCTACCTGCCATCTACCCTTCCAAAAACGGTGTAATTGTTTTCCATGAGTGACCCTTCCTCAGCGAGGCGAGTCTCCTGCAGGCCAGCAATATCAATGTTAAGATGATTGAGTTCGGCATCAATCACAGCCGTTTGTCTCACATCGTCAATATTGGTCAGTCAGTGGAAAATCCTGGACACATGGTTCTCACGTTCCAGGTTGCAAGCCGTAGCTTGATGTTTCTATTTGTCTTTTTATTAGTACCTGGTTAATTGGCTTTACAGCCAGCGATTCAGATTTTGTCTTGGCCCCAAGCACCCACTGAAGCAGGCAGGCTGTGGCGGATCAGCACCAATTGGCCGGGGCTGCCCAGCTTGAGGCGGGCGGTAGCTGATCAGTGACACCTGTAGGTGTCTCCCACCGTCAGAGGCAACGCGTGGCGCCCCATGTCTACGCCAATTGACAGGGACTTATAACCCGTAACAGTTGCCTCTCGCTTTGATTCCGAGACCAGTTAAGACCAGGGATGGAGTTATTGCCTCTCCATAGCACAAAGCCTGGGCTAAAATATAGAGATCATGTGTTGCCCATGCAGCATGATCCCTCTCTCGGCCTGCCTAGTTCACTCCAGAGGAAAGGTAACACCTCTACATCTGGAACAAGACAAGCTGCAGAAGCTGCCGGATCAGCAAAGCAATGCTCTAACTGTCCACCTGTCGGAGCTTCGATCATAGACCAGCCGCCAATCAAGGCTTAGGGCCTGGTCTGCCCTGCCATGACATTTTGTCTTTAGGTTGCATTTCCTCGCACCAGGGTAAGGCTTGTACCCTCCCAATTGCGCTCTTCCGCCCGAAGCCGTTGGCACAATGTGGGTGCTCGGGTTTGGTAAGCGCCGCTCAACGTTCGGCGCTAACTAGAAAGCAGGTAGTACAGTCTACTGTTATACGGTAGCCCAGTAATATCTGACTAAGACCTGACACACACACACACACACACACATATATATATATATATTTATCATCACATAATTTTGTGATAGCATCAATGCCAAAGCTAGATAGGGATTTTATTACCTCTGTTGTTATCTTCTTGGGAATTCCAGCCTGTCCTTGTTCCATCTTTAATGCCCTTCTTTCCTTCTTTAATGTTATTTAGAGGTTCTTGAATCTCGACAGTGATTAAGGGTAGACTTATCTGGCCATGTCCACAAGCTTACTACTATTATTACTATTAACATTATTATTATTATTATTATTATTATTATTATTATTATTATTATTATTATTATTATTAGTTGCGCATATCCTGTGTACAGGACATCGCTATCACCACCAGCATTTTAATGCTGCTGTTGATGTCTTGGCATGTTTTACGTTCAGTAGTTTGCCATTGCTTTCTGAACGACCGGCTCCCATACCAACACGTTAAACACATAACGCGATACGGTCTGCTGCCAAATCGGTCGCCGCCGCGTTTTCGAACGCGTGGTAAGCGGATTACGAATCGGATTACAGATTATATATATATATATATATATATATATATATATATATATATATATATATATATATATATATATATAATCTGTAATCCGATTCGTAATCCGCTATATATATATATATATAGTTGCCTATCCCTTACAGGACGTTGCAGTCAACACCATCATTTGTCAGCTGTTGTCGATGTTCTTGGCAAGATTACGCTCAGTAGTTTGCCATTGCTTTCTGAGCGACCGGTTCACATTCCCAGTAAGTTACCAACGCGACGCGATCCGCTTCCGAAACTCACGCAGCTGTGTTCCTCACGTGGATAAACTTGATTACGGAGAAAGTCGTTAACACCTTTGCCAGGGAGATCGGCATTATAGAGTTAGTAAAATGACTTGTATTATTATTATTATTATTATTATTATTATTATTATTATTATTATTATTAGAGTTTTATATTCATTGTCATCATTATTCATCATCATCTAATATAATGAGTATAATGATGATGATGAATTATTCATTAGTCATTAGCTACTAATGACTAATGACTAATTCATCATCATCATCATCATCATCATTATACTCATTATGTTAGCGTTTGTAAAATGGAATATAGTGTCGGGACGTGTCTGTGTGGTTTTAGAGATACATATATATGCCTGTGTGGGTGTGGGATATCAGGCAAGCGTGCTAGACACCGCGGCCTCCTACCTTCTCATGCCGAGATTGATCACATGAATGGCCACTGAGCGGGGTCAAGCTGTGCTTCTGTCCCACAGTTGTGCCAGCCAAATACAATGCAGAATGAAATTTGACACCTGTGATTCGCATTTTTCCTGTTCGAAGCAAAACAAAACCGTTAATGTTAATTAAATGTTTCAAAGAGAGAAAAACGCAAAAGTGTTCATGTCTGTTAAACATCTCGTGAAGCCGAAATCCTTTGGGAACATTTTTAAGGTGATAAAAAAATTTAAAGCAATCTTAAAGAAGAGGCGTCTGAATGGTATAAGAACAAAAGGAGACTATATATAAACATAGAGAGCAGAGAAAACAACATCAGTAGTGAATACAACATCAAAGAAGCCAACATTTTTCTTTATCCATCTCTAGACAAAATGATAAATATTTAAAACGATGTTACGCGTAGTGAATTTAAACACAGGTGCTAGAAACAAAATATTTCCCGATTTATTGCCTGGCATATTTCGGCGCATCTCGTCAGTGTTTCCACACTACAGTGTTATATACTCAAATCATATGAAGTGGTATACACAAATAAACTTAGACTGTAATACTAAGTATTACATCAGAGAGGGCTCATTCAACGGCCAAGTTAACATCCAGGATCTCCAACAGGTAGCAGCGAACTGCCAGACATGGAGAGCCATGACTTCCTGCCCTATGCGCCGCCTTGGCTCAAGACGAAAGACTAACTAACTGAGTGAGTGGCACCTTGCAATCTTGACAGACTAAAGTATGTGAGTTGGAATGTGGCCAATATTCCATCACAATGCCTGGGCAGAGCTTCAGAGAAACATGTGGTGCCAAAACGACATGTTCCCTCTCTCGGTCTAATCTCGTGTATTCCAGAGGAATGGGTAACCAATACGTCCTGGCACAAGGTAGGCTGCAGACGCTGGCGGCACAGCGTCAATCCTCCGAGACCTCGCCACCACGACAGATGGCGAGTGATGGCCATACCCTGGAAATCAAGAGACCCGGCTTAGAGACGTTCAGCCAAGTCCCACAGGTGAGGGCCTCATACGCGACCGGACCGTAAGGGGAGTACTTCTGTCAATCACAGTGTCCGGACCTGTGTAAAGCGTGCGCTACCGTCAGACTCCCCAATTGACTTTTGCGGATCCCGGGACCAACGGGAATAGGCCCGTCAAAGATATTGCAGGAGATTTTGTTCGTCTGTTGCGAGCAAATCTACCGCCCGTCCTTCTACTGTGCGGCTCTCGCGACTAGCGAGAATAGGCCCGCTGGTGATATTGCTCGTCTGTTGCGGGCAAATCTCTACCGATGACTGAATAAGTAAAGAAACGATAAAAGTAGTGGGCTTGGTAGAATCAGCGGGGAAAGAAGACTCTGTTGAGCTTGACTCTAGTCCGACTTTGTGAAGACACATGAAGGGTGAAGCATAGGTGGGAGCGCAATTGAATTACCACTAACTAACTAACTAAAGGTAAAATCGTGGACAATCGCTATTTTTGGCTGACACAGTCACATGATTATTCATCTCAGCTAGGGATGGACTCTAATATAACTACTCTTTGAGGTTGAACGGAGTAGGGATAATGGTATATAACTGAAATCGAAAAAGAAAAAAAAGAATCAGTTTAGTTTAGTCGATGGATCAACATCACGGCACACGGGTGTAACCCATAAGTGCTCCGTTCCCCTCCTTACTCAAACCTGAGTCTGGAGAAACTCAGCTCAGTGCACGAACTCCGTAGCACCGAAGTAGGATCCTGAAATACTTTGGGTAGATTTTTAGCTCGAAATATTGCCCGGGCAGCGCCGTTAGGCTACTCTTCTTCGATTTCCAACTGCCAAGGGATATTTTTACGTGCGCAACAATACACACGGGCGTCCGATTTCACTACTCAGAGACCAGAGTAAATGTTATTACTAGAAGTCCACGTTAAATAAATCCCGGTCATCGCCGAGGCTTGAACCCGGGACCTCCAGCACTCGAGGCGGACACCATACCTCTAGACCACACATCCCCCACCCCCACCCCCCCCCCCCCCTTTTTCCACAAAAAAGAAGGGGGGAAAAATAATCGAAGGACTTTGGACAAACCCATATCAAAACCTAATTTCATATACAACATTCAACATTTTTACACGTTCATTTCAGTCAGCTGAAGAGTTTACGAGTATTCAATTGCGTTATTCTTAAAGATACTCTTAAGTTTTTCTTTTGGAATTGATATTACCTAAAACAACAATTTATCAATATTATTTTTTGTTCGCTCGCTTAAACTCAAGCATAGTCCTTACACACTGTTTAAAGTAGTAAAGGATTGAATTTTGCGTGTTGGCTTGCTTTCCCTTTTATCGGTGTCACTCGCCATTCAGGCGAGCCCACTCCGACTTCAGATGTACTAGTAATTAACGCCCCCAAGTAAAGGACGGAAGCCATGTAGTTGTGCTTCCGTCGGCCGAGTTCCTGGGGATCATTGGGACACGCAAGCGCCCCCCCCCCCCCCCCCACACCACGGCAAGGTGCAGACACATCGAAGGGGGGTGGGGGATTTTCAGTATGAATTCAAACATGGCTACATTTGCGGTTCTAGAATAATAAATATCATGCAGTCATTACACAAACATTTAGAGAATCATTCTGCATTTGACGTCTGGGTTCTTGTATTTGCAAAATAAGAAGGAAAACACGCTGGTCTCCCTGGTCGAGGAGTTAGCAGCTTTCTCCGTAACCCCGAATACTCTCGTGGTTGAAGTGAGTGCACGAGAATTGGAAGCGGTTCTAGTCGCGCCAGTGACTTATGAGAGTATGGAGCCGGTCGCTCAGAAAGTCGTGGCGTGCTGATGAGCGTAATCTAGCCTAGGAATCAACATACAGCTGAAAGATGCTGATGTTGACCGCAATATCCTGAAATAGGATGGAAACGCGGGGGAAAAAAAGAAAACACACAATGCACCTTGTAGATACACACTGTTTTGTACGAAATAAAACCACATTAACCGGAAGACATAATAATGGAAAGGGACATAACAACAAATCAGTTATTTCAAAGCAAAATTCTAGAAGTAGCATAAATGTATTATGTGATTTAAATAATTGTAGTATTTTTCTATATGTTTATAAAATTTACACAGAAATTGGCGACAGTTACATGCAATGGATAATAATGTTAAGTTATCTTTCAAAGTTGTATAAAAGTAAAGGTATTATTTTAGGTGCGTGAGAATTTTATAACTCATTATTCTATTTCTCCTCGATATTACATGAAGTGGTTTATCTGTTCGCAGATAGATTCTTTTGATTTCCATAATTTATAAGTAATTTTGTCAGGCCTTTACAAGGCCTACAATAAACACAGAGACGTTGGGACATAATTGGCGGTTTTGGACCCTGGAAGGAACTGCGAGATACCGCTCTTTAATTTCTTTTAATGCAATTTGGCTAAGATGGAAGGCACATAAGGGGGCTAATAGGCCTGTTACAAATGTAGTATCTATGTTTGAATCAATCAATCACTTGCCGTCTCCACAGTGAGTGTTGGTTGCAGTGGATCTCCAACACTGTCTGTCTCTCGCCCTGACTGTACATTCTGTCAGGTTGATGTTCGTCCATCTCTTAATGTTATCTTTCCACTTGTATCGTTGTCTATGTTTTGCTCACTTGCCTTCAACCTTGCACTCCATGTGCAGTGTGTCAATTTGATACATGTGATACCTGCCAGTTCGTATCTGTGTTTTGACTTGGTATCCTATTACTTCCTAATGTGACAATCCACAATTTATATCTCCTACCAATGCAATATTCATGCATCTAGTGTTGGTTCTAGGGGTGTAACGTCTTTATCCGTGATCCCGTTTACTCTCGTGAGTGGCGTGACGTACGGCGAGAATCTGTAGGGGTTCTGGCCGCGGCCGTGACTTACGGGGTATGTGAGCCGGCCGCTCAGAAAAGCAATGGCAAACTACTGAGCGTAATCTTGCCATGAAATCAACAATCAGCTGAAAGATGCTGATGTTGATTGACAGCGATGTCCTGTAAAGGATATGAAAAAAAAATAGTGGTCGGTATCATGTTGAAAAATAGTCTACATGTTACGTCTTAGGACACATTTTTATTAAGGCATGATAGGGTAGAGTTACACAGTAGTTACATTGTCATATACATTTAAATTTTTATTTTTTTTTAAATAAATAAATAAAGTGAGTATGGTGAATATGAAAGTGTAAATTCTAATAAATATATTATTAATGTGTCAATTACGTAATAATTACATTATCGTGAATTAATATTGTATAGGATACGGAAGTGTCCCTCACCTAATACAGAAGTGTCCAACAGATCATATAAATAGCATTCCTCACCATGCAGAAATGCTCCTATCGTCATAAAGTAGTGACTCTCATGTCATAAAAATGTGTCCCTTTTTGGTTCCCAGTTTGACCTCGCCTGCAGCATCAAATGTGCATTGTGTGTTGTAGTGTGTAGACTGTTATCATACACTATTAACTACATTTTCTGCATTGTTCTCCTGGAGTCAGTATTCCAAGTAATTTCATTGTTACCTCTCATCAGTTTACCAGTGCTCATCATAGAATTCCGCAACTCTCTCAGGATTATTATCTAGGAACATTTCTCCAATTTTGTGAACGGTAGTTTCATTATTTGCGTCAATACTTTTGCATTTCGCATCATCAAAAACCTTCAACCATTCCTTCCACGCGTTCTTCAATTCTGCCACATGGCAAAATTAAGAAGATAATATGGCCAAATTAAGAAATATTGTTGGTCACATTAAAAAATATGTATGCCAAATTAAGAAAACATGGTAGGCATGTTAAGAAATATGAAAGCCTAATTAATAAAATGTTGGCCAAATTAAGATATACCATCATCATCATGTGCCATGCCGATAAGCGTGGGCGGTCATGTATTTCATCTCACACAATCACCAGAGCCGCTGATCAGCTCCGTGTTCTTGTCTCGACCATACCACGTGCCAAACCATTCAGGTATTTTCTTCTCTTCCTTCCCCTTGTTCTTTTTCCCTTCAATCTTGCCAGTTGTTACCAAGTTCTCAAATTGATTTCTTCTCATAACGTGTTCAAAATGTTGTACAGTCTAGGTCTAATTTCTCCGAGAAGTTTGTGGTTTTCTTTTGTTTCTTTGTAGAACTCGGTCCTTGGTTTTTTAGCCTGTTCATGGTATTCTTTGCATGTTCCTCAGAAACCACATGTCTATAGCCTTCAGACGTTTTTAAGGTTGTCTGCTCATTGTCTATGCTTCACATCCATACAAAAGTACAGATTCTATATAGCAGTTCAACACTCTTTTTCTCGATGCAAATGACATTTATTCATTGGTCAGTATAATTCCCATCGTTCAACGGGCTACCTTCGCCTTAGCGATTCTTGTTCTAATCTCTTTATGGCCTCTCCCATTAGAAGTTATGACTGTTCCGAAATAATTGTACCGATTCACTTGTTTAAGAATATTCCCATTTACTTGCGACGAGGGCAGGCTGCAAAATCATATTAATAATCTGAGTTCAACATGCAGCAGATACAATATGAGTATAAATACAGCCAAAACCGAAGTAATGCAAGTTAGCAGATCTCCTGGTCCACTAAGTATAGAGATAAATACCACATCTCTGAAACAAATTATAGAATTCTAATATCTTGGAAGTATGATCACAGAAGATGACAGATTGGGCAGAGAAATCGAAATTAGATTTCAAAAAGCAAGTGCATTTACATATCAACTATCACCTATACTGAAATATCCAAATACACCCATGTTTGCAAACCGACAGATAATAAACAAAAAATATCCACACCAACTCTACGCTACCAATCTCACACATGGACCTTATCCAAATCACATTTTCGCAAAATCAACACCTGGGAGATGAGATGCCCGAGGAGAGCTGCCAACTTACAATATGAGACCGAGTAAGAAATGGTGTTATCAGACAGACATTTGTATCAATACTTTGTGCCACATTTGTTGAAAGACAGAAGATCAAGTGGTTTGACCATCTCGTTAGAATGGAAAACCGCTAACTACCATCACTGGCCCTACATAAAAGAACATCTGTGACGAGACAAAGAGGACGCCCGAGAAGAAAATTGATTGACGACATAAAAACAATCACATTGTACAATCACACAGAATGGGACTGTTCAATGCCACACTTCGGGCGCGTGAGTGCAAATTATTCCTCCTAACGACACTTTGACGGCATAAGTGGAAGATGATGATGATGACTTGTGTATTACATTGTTGTAACTCCTTCTTCCCAGTGACGACCATAATCTGTGTCTTCTTGCAATTTAATTCTATCCCTAGCTGTTCACTGTGCGCAAAAACCGAATCTACTGAATGTTGCAGATCCTGCCTATTGTCTGCAATCAATACTATATCATCCGCACATCTAATGTTATTGATGTTACGACCCCAAATGGTAATTCCTCTCATATCTTTTAAGTTGTGGACATGGAGGAGTCCTGACCATAAGATCAGAAATAGGATTGATTGCATTCTCATCAACAGAAGATTTCGAAATGTCTTAAAAGTCGCAAACACTAGCAAGCGCAGAATTCTACAGCGACCATAGATATCATCGGCCATATCATCATCATCATCATCATCATCATCATCATCATCATCATCATCATCATCATTATCATCATCATCATCATCATAAAGTGCCATGCCGACTGGCGTAGGCGGTCATGACTCCCCACAAATTGGTTTTCTGGATCAACTCTACAGTTCGAAATGCACGTAACCATATGATATCCGACTAGACCTCTGGTGCAGTCAACATTACAACATGAAATGATCAATGCCTTAGAAGAATATTGAATAGTGCAGATAGCCAGGCTGTTAATCTCTATATATGAAGCGGTTTCACTTAAAACCCTTAAAAGTATGATATAAATTACAATAATCATGTTATTGTCTTGTAACCTGTTAATATTGTTGTTAAAGATGTCAAGATTGATAAACATGCGACATCACGGTGCAGACAAACACAGTGACGTCATAAGTACAGTGTAAAGATGGTCGCCCCGCTTTTGACATGCACCAAGAGGAGCAGCGCTCTGTTATCCGTCTTTTATTTTTTAAATCTGTGAAAGGGTGAAACCTATGGAAATTCATCGGAGAATGAAGGTCCAGTAAAGTGGTGCATGCTTGTCAGTCCAGCAAGCGTATGAGTTGAGCAGGAAGTTTTAAAACTGTTCGGTCCGATGAAGATCTACAGCATGTGGTGTATGTGTGGTTACACACGCGACCAGGATATTTTTTTCCGACAGGAATCCAAGCACTTTCTCAGCGCTAGAGGACTTGCATTGAACGGAGTGGGGACTACATCGAAAAATGGTACATTTGTTCTTTACTTTTTCAGAATATCATCATCCAGTGCCTCACAGGCTGGCGTGGGCGACATGCCTCTCTACAAATTGCGATCTCCGACTGCATGGATCAATTGGTGTGTTGACTCCTTTCTGTGCCATGACACAAGACAGTCAAGAATCTTCTCACGCTGTTTTCCTCTATCTCTCTTTCAGCAAATCTTTCCGGTTGTCACAACATATTCCAGTTTTTGTCTTCTCACAACTCACACGTTGACTGCCTCTTTCTGATGTCTGTGATAAGTTGTCTTTGCGACTCAGCTTTCTTTAAAACGTTTGTAATGCTCATTTTGGCTGTCCAATTAATTTTCAGCATTCTTCTATAAAACCACATCTCCAAGGCTTCCGGTTTTATTTTTCCAGAATATATTACCCCCCCCCCCCCCCCCAAAAAAAAAAAAGAAAAGAAAGAACTTTGAACGTTTTCATATGAAGCCCGATGATGGGATATGTTTAACAGTAAAGGATAATTTCACACGCCTTAAGGTGCATCTGACTCACTGTGTAAAGACCCATACTGTTATACACCAGTCAGCACCCGGTGCGTGATGTGGTCAGCGTGACACCAACCGCCTTGACTTCCCAAAACATTCTTGGTACTATTTTAAGTCTGGATCGACCTGGGCTAGGCATTATACTGAGCATATATCTAATTCTTATCCCGCCTTATGTAAATCTGTGTTTATTCCCGACGAAAACACGAGCGTTAGAATGTGGGACACATTATTTTTTAATTAGCATAATGAGTCTACTTAAAAACAGAAACCACAAATAATATGTTGCACGATTTATTGCCTGGCATATTCCGCTGCATCTCGTCAGGTTCATACTGCAGAGTTATAAATCATATGAAGTTAATAAATGAATTATAAACAGTCACATGACAACGAAGTTTGCAAAGAATGATCATGCAAATTGCTTAGGAAGAAAAGAATACCACAAATAGGTAAGAACAATTTGGGTTTGTAGAAGGCAATGGTACATCAGATATTGTGTAGCTGCTGTCACAATTAATACACGCCGATAGAAGGAAAATACAATCTACACCCAGTGTCGGTCTGGAGCTAAAAATATGTGAAGACAGAGCTAATAAATAGACATGAACATTTCTATTGTCTAATGTTTCACGGCCGGTCTCCCTGGCCGAGGGCTTAGCAGCTTTCTCCGTAACCCCGAATACTCTCGTGGTTGACATGAGCGCACGATAATTGGAAGCGGTTCGAGTCGTTCCAGTGACTTATGAGAGTATGGAGCCGGTCGCTCAGAAAGTAATGGCAAAGTACTGAGCGTAATCTTGCCAAGAAATCAACAATCAGCTGAAAGATGTTGATGTTGACAGCGATGTCCTGTAAAGGATATGCAAAACATTTTTTTAAATGTTTTACAGGACCCGCTTCATTATGGGGCGCACAGGGCCTACTGACACCACGGCCATTCCGCCACTGCCTACGTCTTTGTTTCGTTGACTACACACAGATTTTCCTTAGAGTAAACGCATAGCTCGTTAGAGTTAGTTGCATATCCTTTGCGGGACGTCGCAGTCCACCCCAGCATTTTTTGGCTGTTTGTAATTTCTTGGCAAGTGACGTTCAGTAGTTTGTCATTGCTTTCTGAACGACCGGCACTTGTATAAAACCAACGCAAACCGGTCTGCTTCCAAATCGCCAGCAGCTGTGTTTTGATCGCGGTGTGCGGGATTACGAATTGCGTCCGTAACCCATTCACCACAGAGCCGGTTACCCATAGACATGATAAAACAAAATTATTGCAGATCTCCAAATGAACGGGGGAAATTCTTAGACTCGTAATAAACGTATATTCTAAATAACATGCTGTCATAGAAATTAATAATGGAGTAGGTCAATGCCAGCCTATCAAGAGAGGCGTGTGACAGGGTGTATAATGTCTCATGCCTGTTCCCATAAATGGTGAAATTATTCTGAGAAATATAATACTTAAGAGAGGAACCGTCATTGGTGGACTTAATATCAGCACTCGAAGATAGGAGATAGTGCAGCACTGAATGTAGACAATGAACATGATCTGCGACAGTTTGTGGATGCCGTTTTGTACATAGTGAGCCATTAAGGTTAGAAATAACCTGTAAGAAAACAGATATGATGGCAATCTCCTAGAAGAAAGAAATAGGAACATTCTTACAAAGGTGAATCAGTACAATGATGTGTGATTTCTGCAGTATGCGCCAGGCGAGATGCGGCGAAATATGCAGGGCAATAAATCGTGCAGACTAGTGTTCGTGCTTTGGTTATTCAAATTCACTACGTGAGAACATTGTTTTCTGCAAACAGTTGTCAATGGCAGTGAGAAAACGTGTTAACATGTTGTGTAAAACGTAGTGTTATAGAACAAAACGAGGTTGCCTGCTGCCGAGTTAATGCTAGAATCCGAATAAGCACATAATATAACTAAGGAGCTAAAGAAAAGGAAAAACTGGCACAGATAAGCAATAGTTTCCACAATAAGTAAACAATAAGTCTATTTCGTGGACAAAGACTTTCATTCATTCATTCAGTATCATGTTCTTTGCAAAACATCGCTCCCACTACAACCTTCCGGAAAATCTCGGTCATAAGCAAGATGTCCCGCTTCAGATACACGCATGTGGGGATCATCTGCCACATCCTGCACCCATCTTCTCTTTGGCCTTCCTCTTCCTCTCTTCGTGGGCATTTACCCCACCATAATTGTTCTTTCCAAATATCACAACGTTTGAAGTGACCAAACTATTTTAATTTCATTTGTTTTATCTTCTTTAGCAGCCACCCTTCTTCAATAAGGGGGGTTGAGTGGTCTCGAGGTATGGTGTCCGCCTTGAGTGCTAGAGGTCCCGGGTTCATGCCCCGGCGAGGACCGGGATTTTTTCATGTGGACTTCTAGTAATAAAATTTCCCCTGGTCTCAGGGTAGTGAGATCGGACGCCCGTGTGTATTGTGAGCACGTAAACAATCCTTTCGCAGTTGGAGATCGAAAAAGAGTGGCCTGACGGCGCTGCCCGGCCACCCACAGGACCTCTGGATCCGAGTCTACACAGATGGGTCAGCACAAAATGCTGTTCGAAATGGAGGAGCGGGAGTGTACATAGAATAACCAAATAATACTAGGGACACAGCTAGAGTACCGACAGGAAAGCACTGCCATAACCACGATGCTGAAATTGAGGCAATCAAGATAGCTAAAGAGAAATTACTAAATACCAGCAATGGTACAAAACCTGTGGTGCTATTGACAGATGCAAAATCAGTACTCGAGGCGCTCCTTCTGGGAAATTGCCAGTACTAAGGACACTACTTTCTGAATTTAGCAGTCAGCATAAGGTCACCATACAGTGGATACCATGCCACTGTGGAGTACCCGGAAACGACAGAGCTGATCAATTGGCTAAGGAAGGAGCCAAAGAAGAACAGCCTGATGTGCTCGTTACATACCACCAAAAGAAAAGAATGATCAAATCAGTCAGAAAGCCACCAAAACCTGCTCAAGATGACTACCACGTTATGGACAGACCAGAACAAGTCATTATTCTGCGCCTCAGAACAGGGCACAATAGATTACGCAACCACATGTATACAAAATTCAAGATTGGTGAAACAGCCATGTGCACATGTGGATTGGCGTCGCAGACAGCAGTGCACATACTCCAAGACTGCCCAAAATATAACATATCTAGGCAAACCTTCTGTCCTAGAGAGACGACAGTGGGAGATAAATTCTATGGACCGCTGTGTGAACTGAAAAAGACAGTTCAATTCATACAAGAGACAGCATTGCAGTTATAGACATATTTCAAGCGAACGAAAGAAGAAGAAGAAGCTCCCCGGCCAAACATTGGAGTTAAAAATCTACCCAAAATATTTAAGGACCCTCGCCGGTGCTACGGAGTTCGTGCACTGAGCTGAGTTTCTCCTGACTCAGGCTTGAGTTAGGAGAAGAACGGAGCACTTATGGGTTACACCCGTGTGCCGTGATGTTGATCCGTCGACTAAACTAAACTTCTTCAATATTCAGATCTTCTGGCATGAATACATCTTTAACATTTATATTCAAAGACATATATGCGCTGTTCAGCTTGTTTAGTAAGTGTCCAGGTCTCACAGACGTATGTTGCAATCGGAAAGATGACTGCTCTTGAGAATTTAATTTGTGTATGTCTATCTGTCCCACACCACAATGTACTCAGTTGTTTTAGTTTTTGAAGAGCAATAAATATCCGCCTTTTAATTTCCCTCATTGTGTCACCATTGTTGGTAATTAATGACCCAAAATATTCGAAATTTTAGAGCACTTTCAATTTTCCTCATTAACATATATTTCTTTCTCCATATTAGTTTTATCTGTATGCATTATCTTAGTTTTTTTCTATGTTAAGATATAAGTTTTGATTTTCACTATTTCTTTGGGTTGTAAGGTTATTAGGTTTTCTAAGCCATTCTGTGATGTGGATACTGACAAAGACTTTAGTTGAGGCAATAGCCCCTGTCTTTCTTTGTTTTCTTTTTGGTGTTCCCTAGTCATATTGTATGTTTGGAGTCTCCGTGGCCAAATAGTTACGCCGCCTGCCTTGCGCTCTGAAGTTTGTGGGGTCGATTTCGAACTGCAACATTCGGTTAACGACTGACATTTTCTCGGAGACTCCTGGGGGTCGTCAGTGGAGCTACGGAGTTTGTGATCTGTGCGATGCTTCGGCATGTCTCCCTGTGGAATGAAAAGAGATGTATTGGATAAAACCCGGTGCAATGAAGTCGGTCCCATTGAATTGCCTTAATTTTGTCTTTATTCGTATTCTTACATAGAGCGCGTATATTTGTCTGCAAGTGAAACAAGGACAATAAGCAGACAAACTGAGAAACATCCAATAGCAGAGGAAATGTGGTTTCTGAGGAAAATGCATAGAATACAATGGACGGACAGAAAAACGAAAGAGATGAGACTTTAAGAAACAAATAAAATCCGCGAACTCATTAGAAAAATTAAACAGTCCAGATTGTTTTGGCACTCTATAGGGAGCGGATCTATTGCGTAGGAGTTACGGACGCTATTCGAAATCCCAAACATCGTGTTCCAAACACAAATAAGTGCGATTAAGAAACAGACCGCCTTGCGTTGATTTTCATACAATGGTACAAGTGCCGGCTGTTCAGAATTCAATGGTAAACTACTGAACGTACGCTTAACAAGAAATCACAAACAGCCAAACACTACTGGGGTTTAATGTGACGTCTTCTAAAGGATATGCAACAAAAAGAGACAAGATGGAGAGAAAAAGACTTGAAAAATTAGTGACAACTCGCAAACGTGTTGGAAATGACAAGGGATGATAAATTTATAAATACCTGGATGGCTTGTTTATGTGACATAATCGTAATGAAAAGACATTCTGGATTTTTACTGTTTTCATTAGAAAAATGGTTCGGTCACTCTACCAGGCTACCAACTGACAATATACTACACATAGCAATGATGTACAGACCAAATGGAACCAGGAGAAGAGACCGACCATGTAAATGACGGACAAGATGAATAATATAATCCATAGGAATCTCGATATATTAAGCCCATAAACGGAAACTCTCCCGCAGTTTATGCTTCACCTTGACACTGCGAGGAACAAGATGAGATGATGATGATGATGATGATGATGATGATGATGATGATGATGATGATGATGATGATGATGATGATGATGATGATGATGATGATGATGAGATCGTGTGTCACAGCGAATCATAGCTGCCTAAACTTATCGGATCGCACATGATGAAGATGATGTTTGATAACACATGCCATCTAATGCAGCCTTGTATTCAAATAAAACAAGACGAATCAAAAAATGAACTAATTAAAGCAGCAAGAGAAGAAGTAGGAACAGCATGGCTACATAGACAAGTTAACCACATTTAGATAGAACAACAGACACCACGAGACTGGGAAGCGTCATAATTATAACAATTTGGCCACACAAAGGCAGTAAAAGAGATTCTACGCAATGCAGAGGCATTTTCCCTTTTGGGTCATACAGGGAAAATATTCTGCAAAATTCTATAGAAAAACTACGACCTATAATAGAACCCCAGCTAAGTGAAACACATGATGGATTTAGGAAAAACAAAGGATTCACATATTTCATCATTGCTCTTAGACAACTGTCATATATTTTTGAAGGGAGTGGGAGATCACTGTAGTGCATGCCCCATCTCTAACAAAAGATGTAGAGCCCCATCCTCTTCTATCTTCAATAACCCCAGAATATGAACCTTGAGTTATCTGCAGGCCTCGTTTTGTTAAGTATTGTCTAGGAGATATAGATTATGGCCCTGGTAAGAATGGTAATTTACTAATTGGGAATCTGCCCCTTCTCCAATGATTCTTTAGCTCTGGAGCCCCCTTTTAGTTTATCAAATCTGAGGAAAGTCAGGAGAATTTTCTCAGCCTGATTTAGATGAAGAAAACATGGATGTTGAGCAGTTGATAGGTATAGAGTCTTTTATTTCCCCCTTTTAGTAAGTCATTATGAGTTAATTTATCTTTTAACAATCAAACACATAATCAATCACATTAGATTTTGACAACATGATGCACAAAGAAGTTGTTGACAGATAGGTTTGAACTTGACAAATTAACAGAAGGTCAATTCATGTTAATCATTTATTGACTGGCCCGAGCCTTCTGGTCAGTACATACATCTCTATTGTGATTTACACAAAGTAATAGAACAGTTGCACATTGGACCATTGTCCCAGACAATCAACAACAAGCATCAATATATGAAATGTCAACAAGTGTTAAAACATAGTAAACATTTTGATGTTGTACATTGTAAGTATGATGATGTTGCATCAACATTTAACTATTAGTTTCCTGAGATTGGGTGTGGTGTATACCAAGTAAAATGTAACCTGGTGACTGGAGGATTAGGTAAGCCAGGGTCCATTGACTGATGGATCCACGTCAGGTCTGCCCGTATAGCTCCACTGAAGGCCTCCCCATGCTCTGCTCATAGCGAAGTCATCCTCCATCTCACTTGTGGTTCATCTCCTTCTCTCGGCTTCCCTCTCTCAGGTCTGATTTAGGTGGTTAGTTTGCTGATGTGTTGGGTGGTTGTTGGTATGTAGCCACCAAGATCACTGATGAGTATTCACATAAATATATACATTCCTACCAATACAATCTTTTAAAAGTAGGTAAAAGAACCTAAATTCCTGAAGTAGGAACTAGTTCCCCTCCCCTCCTTTTTCTCTCTAAGCTAGTGTTGGGTTAATATGGGGTGGTCAGAGTTTATCACACTGTGTACGCCTGGTATCAACTTGTTCCTGCTGTATGTAAATCTTCATTTGACCTGGGGTCAGTGAACGTGTACAGTGAGACAATGACAAGAGTGAGAAGGTGTCAAGATGCATGTAAATAAATGACATACATTTATAACATTTCTTCTACTCAATGGTGTTCACAATGTGTATAAATAATTCTCTGTGTTTTCCCAATTAACTACTTCTTCTTCTTGTGTCTAATAACTCTCTTCCATTACCTGTTGTTGTTGTGATGTTGAGTGTTGTGTTGTGTGGTGATGAGTGGTGATGAGTGGTGTTGTGTTTTAAGTTATGTTGAGTAAGGAGTTAAGTTCACTTCGCGTGATGGTGTTCCGCGAAGCACACTTTCTCATGTATTGCAGTTCTTAAGTGCTCTTATCTAATTAAATTTGACATAAATGTAAATATTTATTTCGCCAAACCCCATTAATTCTATAGACAAAGGAGAAAGGAAAGATTGATTTCACTTTCAGCTTTCTAGATTGTAAATAGGCATAGATAAGTCTGTTTTAGAACAAGGCACTTGTTCTAGTACACGAACTGTCATTTCAGCTGTAGACAGTGATAGCATCTTTTACAATGTTTCTGGTGAAATGCACAAGATTGCTTTCGAATCATCACTTCTCACAGTTGTTTAGAATAGAATGTAATAGTGTAATGCACTTCTTAAAGTTAATAATTATCTTTAAGAATATCAGAGGTGGCAGTTTCATCGAAGAGAATATTCTGCCCGGGAATGGCTTTGCGTCATTAGAATCTACAGTCGAGCATTTTTACATTTCTGAGGTTTTAATTAATAATCATACATTTCAATTGACATCACAAACATGGGTTTACGTTACTTGATACTTGATACATCGGGTTCTTAGTCTAATCAAGGCTAACAAACGTACCTCGGATCCAGACTTTTGCCTTGTCCATTGAATTTTTGGTCACACAATCTTCTCACATCCGTCCATGGAGCGAGTTCAGACAAAAGTGCGGGCTGATTAACATTTCTGATGAAATGGGGATATATGTTAATTATGCACTGGCGCGAAGGCGGGTCAGGTGATTTTCTCATCCAATGATTTTCCGAGCTTGGTCTGATGAAATCCTTCTAAGAATCCACGTCATTTGTCATTTGTTCAGTTCCAATTTCGATGTTAAGTTTTAAGTCCCAATCTCCAATTGCGTTTGTGAAGTCAATTTCTTTTAATGTTGTTTCCTCTTTTTGCGGCATTTGTTGATAAGATGAATAATGTTGGCTGCGTTATGCCACAACAACTAATAGAAAAATCAATCGAATTTTATGAGATACTCTACTTAGCCTCTGTCGACCAAGCAAGTGCATTTGATAGAGAAGATAGAAACAAGCTATGTTAACTCCTGAAAAGATATGGAGTGAGTAAAGATATAATAAACTTATGTAGAAGCTTATACACCAACCGTGAATGCACAGTAATAACAAATGGAGGACACTCAGAATCCTTCACCATAAGATCCGGAGCACGAAAAGGTTATGTCCTGTCCCCCCTCTTGTTCATAAACTAGACAGCATGTGTAAAGAAAGCAGCCAAAGAGAGACCGTAACAACACCGCATGAAGTACAGAATACAGGAGAAGAACCAACGGTAAATAACTCCAATAAGGAACTCTTATTTGCCGACGATCAAGCATTAATAGCAAAATCAGAATCAAAATTACAAGACCATATAATTAGTCAGAACGAATTGTGTATGGAACATAACATGAAAATTAGCATCACTCCAATAAGGAACTCTTATTTGTCGACGATCAAGCATTAATAGCAAAATCAGAATCAAAATTACAAGACCATATAAATAGTCTGAACGAATTGTGTATGGAACATAACATGAAAATTAGCTCAAGTAAAAACAGAGGTAATGATAATAACCAAAGAAGAAAGCACAATAAATATTCATTTGGAGGAACACCCCCTGAATCAAGTAAAGAGCTTCAAGTACCTAGGTAGTATTATATCGTAAAATGGCAAATCAGTAGATGAGATCGAAAGTAGATGCAATAAGACAAACCAACTCACTAAACAAATGGCACCAATACTTAAGAACAAACATGTATCAATAGCCATTAGAAAGCACTATACAACAACATTTTCCTGCCAACTCTATCTACCAATGCCAAATCTGGACAATGACAGAGAAAGAGACAAGAAAAATCACAACAACAGAAACCAGATTCCTGAGAATAATACTTAATGTGTCAAGAAGATAAAAAATCAGAGATGAAGAAATCAGAACTACGGTTGAGGTTATTAGATTTTATCAGAGAACAGCAGGTTAAATGGTTTGGCTGTGTAACTAGGTTACAAAATAACAGTATACCACAACATGCAATGATGTACAGACTAGACGGAAGCAGAGGTAGCGCGACCAGCCACGTAAGACAATGGATAGAGGGAATTATAGAGACCATGGGAACCTCGCTATATGAAACCCAAACACGGGCACGCTTCCGATGTTTACGTTCCACCTAGACACCGCAAAGTACAGGAGAAACCTGATGAAATGAGATGAGACCGTATGGAATCTGACTAATGTTGTTGAAGACTTCTATTCCATTGCAATTGATGGCCAAGGGTATATTTTTGTTTCCATGCACATTACTTCTTATAGCTATGGACTGAATATTGCGTCTGGAATAGATTTGCCTATTTACCGTCTCCCCCGCCATCAGGCGAACACACTCCGACTTCTGAGGTACTTGTAATCTAAGTCCCCAAGTCAAGGACGAGAAGTTAATATGTTAGTCCAACTGTCTGGTGTAGTGGTTGAACCCGCTACCTGTTTCATAAAACACATAATCTTTGATAGTTTCTTCCAACATTGAGAAAAAATAAAGCAAAGTTTTACACGCGTTGAGGTGCATTGGGCTTATGGTGCTTGCCTCACTTCTATATAGACAAATTAGCTTCATGATGTGGCGAATATCTCGGCTTTACTTCCTAAGACACTTCGTGGAACCTATTTTAGGCTGAGTTCGTCTGGTGGTCCAGGTCATTTAAAAAAAACAATTATCTAACTTTTTCAAATGACTGCCGGACCATCAGGCAGGCGTGCTAAATACTGCGGCTGCCTACCTTCTCACGCCGAAGGAAAATACCCGAAATAGGAGAAGAACAATGTGGGTTTGTAGGAGGCAAGAGTACAGCAGTAAATGCTGTGTATATGCTGAGAACATTAATTGATCGTTCTATAGACGTAAACAATGACCACCTACATCTTTGCTTTATTGACTACACAAAGGCTTTCCATAAAGGAAGTCATTTCAAGATGATAAAGATGCTTGGAGATCTACAAATTGATGGGAAAGACCTTAGACTTGTAAACAACGAATTTTAGTAACAATAAGCTGCCATAAGGATTGATAATAAAATAGGTAAATATCAGTCTAATAAGACAGGTGTGAGACAGGGATATGTAATGTCTCCAGATCTGGTTTTCATGTACAGTGAAAATATTTTCAGAAATGTAGACGATATGAAAGGAATCATCATTGGAGGAGAAACATCAAAAATAGTAGATATGCAGATGATACAGTATTGACTGCAGACAATGAGTAGGATCTGCAACATTGAGTAGATGCCGTTGTTGCATACAGTTAACAACTAGGGTTAGAATTAAATTGTTGGAAGACATATTATGGTCGTCACTAGGAAAAAATTAATGCCATTATGTGATATACGAGTAAATGGGATAATTAGTAAACAAGAGAATCTGTACAATTATCTAGAAAAGGTTGCATCATCTGATGGGAGATGCCATGGAGAGGTTAGAACTGATGGCTGCGGAAATGTGGTTTGTGAGGAAAATGATAAGAACACCATGGACAGACAGGAAGAAAAAAAGAAACCAATGACCAAGTCTTACAAGAAACAAATGAAATTCCTAAACTGACTGAAGAAATTAGACGTAGACACTCATTGGCACCTTGCCGTCTTGACAGACGATAGTTTGTGCTCTAAAAAGGCATAATAACTTTTAACTATGGCGGTAGCGAGTGTGACTGATAAGGCCAATTTGCGCTGTAAATGTCCGTTCACAGTGGGTGCATGTGAACACGTGGTCATTTCCACCATCATGCACCATCTTACGTCTCAAACGCTTGGTGTGTGACTTTTCTGCAATAATTTTCTCCTTTGACTTTATTCCATTTCTGATATTTGCCCTCCACGCAACACGTTCAGCGGCGACTTGCTCCCAATGTGCATTATCAATGCCTGTATCAATCATGTCCCGCTTACACACATCTTTGTATCGTAGTAGAGGCCGACCCTGAGATCTCTTACCCATCTGTAATTCACCAAAAAAGATATCCTTTGGTATTCTACCATCATCCATCCTCCTAAGATGTCCTATCCATCTAAGTCTACGAAGACTGAGCATGGAATAAACTGTCACACAACCTGATCTTTCCAATACTTCAGTATTTGTGATTTTGTCTTGCCACTTAATACCAAGAATTCTTCGCAGACACCGCATATGAAAGCTGTTTAAATTGTTCTCTTGGTGTGAGTAAGTTGTCCAGGTTTCACTGCCATAGAGAAGAGTACTAAGGACACAGGCTTGATAGACAAGGACTTTTGTTTTGGCAGTAAGCTTCCTGTTCTCCCAGACTCTTTTTCTTAACCTGTTCATTGTTGTTGCTGCCTTACCAATCCGGATGTTGATTTCCTGATCTAGGGATAATTTGCTATTTACCACTGATCCTAGATATGTAAAATGGTCTACTATCTCTAGTTCGGCGTCGTCAATAAAGATTGATGGTACCCTATGTGCACCTTGTGACATAATCTGTGTCTTCTTTTTGCTAATTGTTAAACCAAATTCAGAACAAGCATTGGAGAATGCAGATAGTAGACATTGCAATTCTTCCTCAGAGTGGGTCGTAACTGCAGCATCATCTGCAAAAAGCAACTCTCTGATCAGTACCCTCCTAATTTTGGTCTTAGCCTTCAATCTCTGAGCATTGTAGAGGCCGCCATCTGAGCGTGAGTGAATGTATATACCACCATCCTGATCACGAAATGCATATTTCAGTAGAAGTGAAAAGTATATTCCAAAGAGGGTGGGAGCTAGTACACAACCTTGCTTAACTCCACTCTTGATTTCAAATTCTTCAGAAGTTGCACCATCAAACTTGATTATACCCTTCATGCCTGTGTGGAACGATTCCACAATGGACAGAAGAGTTGGTGGGCAGCCAATCTTCTTTAGTGCCTTGAACAGACCCTCACGACTGACCAAATCAAATGCCTTTGTGAGGTCGATGAAGGCAATAAACAGTGGTTGTTCTGTTCACGGCATTTTTCTTGCATTTGTCGCAATGAGAATATCATATCAGTGGT
The DNA here is from genome assembly GCA_014155875.1 of Cepaea nemoralis. Lineage (NCBI taxonomy): Eukaryota > Metazoa > Mollusca > Gastropoda > Stylommatophora > Helicidae > Cepaea > Cepaea nemoralis. The sequence continues at coordinate 1,302,149 of JACEFZ010016799.1, read as the reverse complement.
AGACCGGTTCTGTCGAAAGCCACACTGTGATTCGGGGTAGACTTGATCTCCTAGGACTTGAAGTCTGCGCAGAACAATTCTGGCAAATACTTTTCCAACAATACACAGAAGTGAGATACCCCTATAGTTGTTACAGTCGCTCCGATCACCCTTGTTCTTGTACAGCGTTATGATGTTTGAATCTTTGAAATCCTGTGGGACTTGTCCTTCACGCCAGCATAGCTCTATTAGCTGGTGGATCTGTAGAGTGAGTGTTTCTTGCCCACTCCTGATAACCTCTATTGGAATCCCATCCTTACCTGGAGCCTTGCCAGATGCAAGTTCATTTATAGCACACTTAACTTCTGTTATGGTGGGAAGTGTGTCCAGGTGGTCAAGAGTTGGTAGAGCCTCTATGGCATTTAGGGCATCATCCGCTAGTTTGGTCTCACTTGAGTAAAGCTCCAAATAGTGCTCTACCCATCTGTCCATCTGCTGTTTCTTATCAGTGATGACTTCTCCAGTCAAGGTTTTCAGCGGTGCACTTCTTTTGATCACTGGACCACAGGCTTTCTTTATTCCTTCATACATGCTTCTTATGTCTCCCTTATCACTTGCGATTTGAATGGACTCACATAACTTGATCCAATAATCATTTGCACACTGCCTGGCAGCCTTTTGCACATCCTTCCTAGCTTGCCTTAGCTCACTCAGAGTGTTACGCGTTGGTCTTTCCTTGTTTCTTAAGAGAGCTTTCTTCTTCTTATCAATCAAGGGCTGCAGAGTCTCGCTGTTGGCCGCAAACCAGTCCTGCCTCTTATGATCCACAGTGCCGTAAACCCCTACGGCAGTTTTATAAAGAGTTTCCTTAATTTGACCCCACTTTTCATTTACTGTACAATTTTCTGGTGTATCAGTGAAAGCGTCTTCAAGTTGCTGTTGAAACTGAAAGCACTTTTCAGGATCATGAGTGTTAATAATATTAATCCTGGGGCTAGATTTGTGTTTAGCTGTGTAGATTCTCTTTGGTCTCAGTCTAACTCTTGCAACAACCAAAGAATGATCTGTATCACAGTCAGCACTGTGGTAACTACGAGTCAATGATATATGGTTCAGATGTTGTCTCCGTGTGATGATGAAGTCCAGCTGGTGCCAATGGCCGGATCTTGGATGTTTCCATGTGACCTTATGCATCTCTTTTGTTTTAAAAAAAGAGTTTGTAATACATAGGTCATTACTGGTGCAATGCTCCAGCAGCCTTTGCCCATTTTCATTCATGCGACCGATGTTGTATTTTCCAAGGGACACTGGCCATGAACTCGAGTCCTTGCCCACACGAGCATTGAAATCACCGAGCATATAAATGTAGTCAGATTTTGGAACTGCCTTGATCACGGAGTCTAACTCCTCATAGAACAAATCCTTCACATCATCAGAGGAATCGAGTGTTGGTGCATATGCAGTAATAATGGTGGCAAACCCACAAGAGGTTGCCAAGCGCAGGGATAATAGTCTTTCATTTCCTCCTGCTGGAATTTCAATCATTCCCAGTAGCGAATTCTTCACTGCAAAGCCCACACCGTGTTGCCTTTTTTCTGCCTGCCCTCTACCCTTCCAGAAAAAGGTGTAGTTGTTTTCCCTGAGTGACCCTTCCTCAGCGAGGCGAGTCTCCTGCAGGCCAGCAATATCAATGTTAAGACGATTGAGTTCGGCATCAATCACAGCCGTTTTTCTCACATCGTCAATATTGGTCAAGTCAGTGGAAAATCCTGGACACATGGTTCTCACGTTCCAGGTTGCAAGCCGTAGCTTGAGGTTTCTATTTTTATTTTTGTTTGTACCTGGTGCATTGGTTTTACAGCCTGCGATTAGATTTTGTCCTAGCCCCAAGCACCCATTGAAGCAGGCAGGCTGTAGCGGATCAGCACCCAATTGGCTGGGGGCTGCCCAGCTTGAGGTGGGCGGTAGCTGATCAGTGACACCTATAGGTGTCTCCCACCGTCAGAGGCAACGCGTGGCGCCCCATGTCTACGCCAACTGACAAGGACTTATAACCCGTAACAGTTGCCTCTCGCTTTGATTCCGAGACCAGTTAAGACCAGGGATGGAGTTATTGCCTCTCCATAGCACAAAGCCTGGGCTAAAATATAGAGATCATGTGTTGCCCATGCAGCATGATCCCTCTCTCGGCCTGCCTAGTTCACTCCAGAGGAAAGGTAACACCCCTACATCTGGAACAAGACAAGCTGCAGAAGCTGCCGGATCAGCAAAGCATTGCTCTAACTGTCCGCCTGTCGGAGCTTCGATCCTAGACCAGTCGCCAACCAAGGCTTAGGGCCTGGTCAGCCCTGCCATGACAATTTTGTCTTTAGCTTGCATTTCCTCGCACCAGGGTAAGGCTTGTACCCTCCCAATTGTGCTCTTCCGCCCGAAGCCGTTGGCACAATGTGGGGTGTCGGGTTTGGTAAGCGCCGCCCAACGTTCGGCGCTAACAGAAACCAGGTAGTACCGTCTACTGTTATACGGTAGCTCAGTCATATCTGACTAAGACCTGACTACAGACACGTAGACACTATACTTGTATTTTGGTCACGTTAAAAGAAGTAATAAATTTGAGTCCTTGGGGAGAAATGGCAAGATTGAGGGGAAGAGAAGAAGGGGAAGGTGGAGAAGTAAATACATGGATGGCTTGGTCACGTGGCATGATCGAAACAAGAACACAGAGCTGTTTCACGACTTTAGTGATCGAGTGAGGTAGTCAAACATGACCGCCCACGCTTATCGGCATGGCACGTGGCGATGATGATGAGTCATACAAACATTTAGTGAATCTTGCGGCATTTGACGTCTGGTTTCAAGTTGTATTTGCAAATGTAAAGGAAAACACACGATGCATCTTGTAAATACAAACTGTTTTGTACGAAATTTAAAAAAAAAACATATTAAAAGAAAGACAACTCATTAAAATAGTGGAAGAGGGCATAACAACAAATCAATTAGTTCAAGGGACATAACTAAAAGTAGCATACATGTTTATGTGATTTAAATAATTGTACAATTTATCTAAATTGTTACAATATTTTTAATAGAAATTAGCGAATGTCATATGCACTATAAATATGAGTAACAATTTTAAGGTTTCCTCAAAGTCTTTGTAAAAATAAAGGCTTAATTTTACATGCGTGAGAATTTTATAACTCATTTTTCTATTTGTTCTCGCTGTTACATTAACTGTTTTATACAATAACAGCTTACCTGAATTAGGTAGAGGAATTCCTAATAATTTTTGACGGGCCTGTAAAAGACCCATAAAGTAACCTGGACTCAACCCTTTTTAGCCCGTAGGGGAATCTCGTGAGTCCATAAACTTCCCCGCACAGCAATTTGGCTAAGAACAAAGGCACAGTGGGACTAAGATGCCTTTTTTTTAAAAAACTGTAGTATATGTTCTTGAATCAATCAAAACATATGCCGTCTCCACAGTGAAGATTGGCTGCAATGGATCTCCATCCTTGTCTGCCTATCGCTTTAACTATATATTCTGTCAGATTGATGTTTAAAAACAATGTTTTCCCGTTGTTTGAATAAGGAAGACACAAACAATAGATTGCACGATTTATGGCCTGGCATATTTCGCTGCATCTCGACAGGTACATACTGCAGAATTCACAACATAAAGTGAAATAACTAGATAATTCCTGTAAGCTTAAATGTACACATCTTCGCACAGTAATGTTGATTGTCTACCAGGGTAATTTTAAACTGACTAACATGTCTTTCTACTTGCACAAAGCCGGCTTATGTAGGTTAATCATTATGGCGTCTGCAAACTTTAACAAGCGACTACTTTATGTGTTGAATAACACTCAGAAGGCACTGTCTCTCCAAATCACATGGCCGCTTTCCAGAACATGCCTCGCGATCGAAGAAGCGGGGATGTTCCGATGTGTCGGCCTACATAGGCTACCATCGCCTGTGTGTAGTATTTTGTCAATCCAGTTGGGAATGTGTTCAACTACCCTGCTGTTTAACTGCCGCTCTGTTCTGCCGATGTAGGTGGACTCGCACTTGCATGTAAATTGGTAAATACAATTGGATTTGGCGTACACAGCTACAGGTTCTTTTACTTCTGGGATGGGAATCGGTGTGGTTCTGTACCTGATAACTGAAGTTGCAGCACAGAATGTTCTGCCGACTGCTGTGATGAGCCGGTCCTGTAGACGTTGCATTACGTCATCCCCTCGGATGGTTAGCTGGATGAATAAATTGAGTTTAGGAACAGTAGTTTCTTCTGGTTTTGGTTTGGGCTGTTGGCAGTGGCGCTCTATAAATCCTGTGGAGTACCCATTCAGGTTTAAGGCATTCTTCAGAGTTTCAAATTCCTCTGTCTGTGTGTCCTGGGTGCATATCTTCCTAACATGGTCAAACAGAGTCCGTACTAAGCCCCATTTGTACTGGACAGGTGTATGAGGACATACCACTGGGCAGAATAGGAATTGCCAAAAATGCTTTCGACATCATGAAATCAGTATTAACACCTAGAAAGATTAATACCGCATTACACATGAAAATTGTCAAATGTTATGTATATTCGACATTCTATATGGCGCGGAACCCTGGGCAATGAGCAAGCAATTAGAAAGTCGAGTAGAGGCCCTGGAGATGTGGATTTACAGAAGAGTATGTAGTATTTTATGGAAACAAAACAATCAAATACAAAGATTCTAGAAGAAATTGGGAATGGAAAGAGATTTGACTAAAGAAATAAAAAAAGAGGCAAGTGAATTATTTCGGCCTCTTTAAAAGACATAACCTCCTCATAAAGCCATACGGGTGAACGAAGTAGAATACAAACGAACAAGAGGTAGACAATGATACAAGTGGGAATATAACATTAGGAGATGGACGAACATAAATCTGCCAGAATGTACAGTCAGGGCGATAGATAAACAGTGTTGGAGATCAATTGCAGCCAACCTTTACTGTGGAGACGGCACTTGATTAGTTGATACAAGAACAGATACTACATTTCTTAAACGGCCTCTTAGTCCCACTATGTTCCAAGATCTTAGCCAGATCGCCGTGAAACAATACAAGGTGCTGAATAGTATGCGCTTCTCCCAGGGGCCAAAGAGACCCTCACATCTTATGTTTGGTGTGGGTCTTTTACATGCCGGACAAAAATGTTTATATTCAGAGCACAATCAACACTGACAATTAAATGATAAATATTAAAGGTAATATCGAGCTGAAATACCAAAATGCATTATAAAACTCGCATGCACTAAAAATAAAGCCTTTCTTTTTTACAAAATCTTTTAAGAGAACTTAAAATTACTATCCCATTATTTATGCTAAATAAAACTATGAAAATGTATAAAAATTTAGACATTGTTTTGCATTCCTATTCTCTTTTTGATTTCTGTTTCACTTACGCCATCATCTACTATTACCTGTCAAAGATAGAAGAAACTTGTTACTTGTTGTAATATCTCCCCATTTACTGTGATATTCATTGTTACCTTTCCTTTCCACAGCTAATTATCATAGTTTACGGTTTAGGGGATGTTAATATCTAAGCCACATTCTGCACTATACCTGTTTACTTGTTCAGGCTTTGTAACTCTTGCTCGCTTTCTGCTAGTAACATTGTATCGTCAGCATAACTAAGGTTGATTATGATTCTTCTATTGATTTTAAGTCGTCCAGGCAGTTCAACTTGTTTAAAAATTCTTTCCGTGTATAGATTGAAGAGACAACACGCATTAATGCCGTACTCCTCTTGTTATCTCTATGGGCTACGAATAATTATTGCCGTACCTATTTGACGCCACTTGTTCCTAGTACAAGTTACTAATGCGTCTGGTGTCCTTTCCGGCTACTCCTGTGCATTAAAGGTATGTAATTAATCATCCATATTTTACTCTATCAAAAGCTTTCTTGTTAGTTAGTCTTTCCTCTTGAGCCTAAGGCGGCGCATAGGGCAGAAGTCCTGTCTCTCCATGCCTGGCGGTTCGCTGCTACCTGTTGTAGATCTTGGATATTTACTTGGCCATTGAATGAGCCTTCTCTAATGATGGTTCTACGCAGGGTCTCTCTTGGTCTTCCCCGTTTTCTTTTCCCTACCGGTGACCATATGAGGGCTTGGTAGGGGAGTCTTGTCCATTCTGAGTACATGGCCGATGTAGTTCCAACGGCGTCTTCTTATGAAATTGGATACTGTATCTTGCTTAGTCTCTTGTCTTATTTGCGAATTGGTTCTGAAGTCTGTCCAGTGGATGTTTAAAAGTCTTCTAAGACATTTGTTCTTAAAATTGTCTAATTTTTTTTATCTAAAGCTACCGTTGATTTCCAACTTTCACATCCATACGTTAACACTGGAATCACACAAGAGTTGAAGATTTTAAGTTTTGTGTGTTTGCTGAGTGTCTTTGACTTCCAGATGTTTGACAGTTTATTGAAGGCACTAGATGCCAGTGCGATTCTAGATGATATTTCTGGTGTTGAGTCCCCTGTAGATGTCATTTTGCTTCCTGGGTATGTGAAGCTGTTGACTTTTTCAAGAACGTAGCTGTTCAATTTGGTGTCATCTGAACTGTTGGTAAGATCAATAGTCTTTGTTTTTGTGGTGTTAATTTGGAGACCAATTTGCCCTGAAACATTTTGGAGGTGGTTTATTTTCTCTTGGGCATCCGGGTGTGTTGAACTCAAAAGCACTATGTATTTCTTGTAGTCTATAAAATATGCATACATAGTTTTCTGAACTTCCGTATATTTTATTTAAAATTAACATCCTCAAATAGATTATTGCTAGAGAAAGCCAGTTTGTTTGAAACTATCAGCCTTTTGGCAAGTTCAGTTGTGCGAAGAACAGAAGAACTCGAAGAGAACATGGTGCGTACAGATACGCGAGAAAACTAGGAACTTGTGGTATTCTCTGGCGCTGGGTAAGTCTACTGATCTCTCGAGTACGTCACAACTTCCCGTGTTCTTTCGTGATGTCAATGTCAACTTTCAGATAATGGAAGAGTTGGCATCCGTTTGCAGCATGCATGGAACAACAACTGGAAAAGACATTTTCATGGAAGTGCAAAAATGTTTGCAAGACTAACTTTCAGTTGAATCAGCTTTGAGGTGTTACAGTTGATGAACGAAAAAAAACATGGCTGGAGTGAGAATGGGTCTGATGGAACAGATCAGGACTCAGTTGAAAGATCTGCAAATTCCGGGCGCTCTGTTCATACACTGCATCATACATCAGCAAACATTCTATGGGAAAGACTTAGATATTTCTTGTGTACTGAAACCAGTTCGTTTCCGATGTGAACTTATTTCGGGGACATAAACTCCATCACTGTCAGTTCCAGGCGTTTCTTGAAGAAATTGATTCTGAATTCCTTGATTACTTTTTTAAGTAAATAAATATGTTGGTTGTCTTTGTTTTTTGTGCACTGCACGCCACTCGCCCATGATTAACTTAGGTTTTCGTCTTTTCTCCCAGAGCTTTCGTTCTGGCTTGCAAGTATTGTTAAAGTTAGTTGCATATCCTTTATAGAACGTTTGCAGTCAACATCAGCATCTTTTGCTGTTGTTGATGTCTTGGCAAGTTTACGTTCAGTAGTCTGCCATTGCTTTCTGAACGACCAAGACCAATACCATGGCGTAAACACCAGCGAAACGCGGTCTGCTGCCAAATCGTGCACAGACCTTCGCCACGGAGACCGGCGCAAGTATTGTACAGAATGAGTATCCGGCCCGCGCTCGTCATTTTGTCAGTTATCCGGCTCGCCGTGAAGAAACTTTGGTGACCCATGCCTTAGAAGATGTAACAGAAGTAGAGTAGGGGATGGGAAAAGGCTACGGCACGATTGAGCATCGGAGGAGAATGGGGGGAGATGCTCAAGTCGTGATGTGGTTGGTTGTCAGGGGGCAGTAAACATCCCGGCTGAGAACTGGAAGGAAGCCATATTGTCATCATCAAGAAAATAAACAGTCTTTATATGAAACCAGGTGTTTGTTAGTCCTTCACACTGTTACAGCACTAATTTTGGAGCCTATGACCGAGGATTCGAGCCTGGTACAACGCGGAGCCTCAAAATGCTGGCTACTGAATAACGTCGCGGAGCCTCAAAATGATGTCTGCTGAATAAGGTCGCGAAGTATAAAAACGATGTCTACTGGATAATACATCGAAGCAGCTCAAAAACTATCAAGATTCTTGGTTCGATTGTGTCGATCGCCAGAAACAGAATTGCGGCACGCTTTTGAACAAGCATTGAACGTAAAAAAGCGCAGTTGGAAAGATGGCCAATAACTTATCTGTGAGTACAGAAACCAAAAGCCCGCCCAGTGGTGGTTGTCTGTAAGTCTTTTTCAAGACTTGATGTAAAAAGTTAATTGGCGTCAGGAGAAGAGTGAAACCCAGCTTGCCATAACGGGTTACAGCGCATGCAGCCTGCAATTGTCATCAAACACCATCCTAACGACTCCTCTTGTCCATTACTCTGGCGAACGTGTCAGGAGTGTGCTGAAAGTCGGCCCAGTTTGATCATGTGTTTAGCGAGCAAGAATTTGGTTGAAGGGAAATCTAGCAATCCAGTCTGATCGTTGTTTCAGGTGAGCAAGAACTTTTCAATAAGACAATCAAGTTCAGCCTCAATGTTAATGGGTTTCGTTCTGAGCGCTAACAACTAGAAAAAAGAACAACTAGAAAAAAGAACGTTGGTAAAAGACAGTCGAGACAGCAAATAAATAACTCGTTACTTCATGGATTGCCCAATGTTTTGTTGACGAGTCAGACTATCTCGGGGCTCTATTGTAAATGAGAGCCGCTCGCTAATCTTTTTGGGCTCTGTTGCGTGTCAGACTATCTCAAGACGGCGATTTGATGTACTCCATCTCAGAAGGGACCCAACCACGGGTTGAAGTACTGTACTGAGGCATCCCAAGAAGAGAAACTACCTTGGAAGAAGGAACGAACTACCTGAGGTACGCGATTGATTTCAACTAAGACAGCGTTGAGTTTGACCTGACGGCGAGCCTAGGAGAATACGTCTTGCTTGGATCGAGAAACAGAAGTAGGGTAATGTATAAACATTGTAACTGATTGAACTGTGCTTACGATATAAGTGATTTGTATTTCTTAAGTTAGTAAATTACAAAAGTGAAATTGTTTGCTTGCTCTGTATAATAAATTTTCAGCATGGCGGAACAAGACTCCTTAGCACAAGTTTTGACGGGGGTAGGAACAGCGATAGGTAGACTTAATACGATAATAAAACAACAGGGAATGGCAACAGAAATTGTCAAGTTTAGTGGACAGGCCAGAGAGTTTAAGAAATGGGTCACTTCCATAGAAAAATATGCGTATTTGGTCTCAGCAACAGATGAAGAGAGAATGAGACTTGCGTATCAGACGGCAACAGAACCGGTTTCGGATCATATAAGAAGAAAGTTAGAGGATAGAGTAGATGAGACATGGGAACAATTCAAGGAAGACCTAGCAAGGAAGTATGCGGAAATAACGGATCCACAACATGCATTTTCGGTGTTGAGACAGGCTAAACAAAATAACGGAGAGACGGTACAATTGTTCAGCGATAGGTTGATTAACCTGGCTGAAGAGGCATTCTTAGGACAGAATGTACGAGGAGAAGAGGTCGGGATTTTTGTAGATGGCATAAAATCCGATGGTTTGAAATTTAAGCTGATGAGGGAAAACCCTGAGAGGTTATCACAAGCGGTAGATATCGCGGTACAAGAAGAAAATTTGAGACGTAGGTTTAGATTGAGAACAGGACGAGAAATAGGAACTAGTCGAGAAGACAGAGTTGAGGAACCTATGGAAATAGGACAAACAAGATTCGGATGGAATAGGAGAGGAGGTATACAGACGTTGCAAGGTAGAAATAGAAATGATTATGATGAAAGAAGAAATATGAGATACCCTACAAGGGAGACAATAGGTAACACAAATAACACAAATATTGTCTGTTGGGTTTGTGGTCAACGAGGACATGGATATCGTGTGTGTGGAAATAGGCGTGTCCAATCAAACATACAAAGTAGAAATGGCAGTAGCAGGTTGAGTGGGAATGTTGAAGATAGACACAGGAATTTTACAGGTACAAGAACGCAGGAAAACCGGCGCCCTACCTATTAAATGGGACCTATGGTAGGAAGGGAAATAATAAGATCCCAAGGTTTAGAGAATATATTAATAACAGGTATAGTAGGACGAACAGAGAATATTTTCAACTAGATGAAGTCAAGCAATTTATAGAAAATAAAAAAGATTATAGCTCTTGTATAATAGAAATAGGAAGACATGCATATATCAGCACTAGTTAGAGTTAAAATGTCCACGACGTTAAAACCACAGTCGGTTAATTTGATACAAGCAAAGCTGAAGAGAAACCCATATTATGTGGCAGGAGACACAGTCAGAGTCACTGAGTTGCAAGAAGAAGTAATTGATGAGCCTGGTTTGGAAGTTCCAGATGGAATAATAGCGTTGGATAAACACTTAACCTTTCCAGTAATGGTTATCAACAACACAGGTAGAGAAATCAAATTATACAGGGGATGTGTGATAGCCAAACTAGATCATAACATTTAATACATATTGGCAACGGATAGAGTAGAAAAGGCGGGAACAAGTTATTCAGAAACTTCTAGTGAAAGAGTTAATAACAGACGCGGACGCGGAAGAAGAGGGAAAGTCAGAATGGATGAATTGATCCATCCATCCAGAAGAAAGACAGTTCAAATACATTCACTAGACAAAATGACAAATGAACAAGAATTGTTGGCACAGTTAAAAGCTCCGCCAGAAAATAAGGAAGTGTTAGAGCAACTTATAAAGAAAAATCAGGATGTATTTGCAATTAATGATTTAGAATTGGGAAAGACACAAACAGTTACAATGGAAATAGATACAGGAGACCATCCACCAATTAGTTTAAAACCATATAGAACTCCATTAAGAAATAGAGAAATCGTGGAAAAGGCAATAGAAGAGATGTTGAAAGCAGGAATAATAACAAGGTCGAAGTCAGAATGGTCATCTCCGGTCGTCATCGTGGCCAAACCTGATGGTTCGAGTCGCTTCTGCTGCGACTATAGGGCGTTGAACAAAATCACCAAGAATGTAGCGTACCCACTGCCAGTAATTGATGATATTTTGGGGTTGTTTAATGGCTCTACATATTTCACGACGCTGGACGCAAGGTCAGGATTCTGGTGTATTCCGATGTCGAAGGACGCGCAAAAGAAGAGTGCTTTTTGTACTCATATGGGTTCTTACGAATTCTTACGTATGCCATTCGGGGTTCGAACGGCGCCGTCTCACTATATGCTCTTAATAAATGAAGTATTAGAAGGTATGCAAAAGTTTGCACTAGCATATATAGACGACATACTCATTTTTTACAGCAGGAGATATAGAGGATCATTTAAAACATATTAGACTAGTGTTTGACAGGTTAAGAAGACATGACGTAAAATTGAAGCTTAGTAAATGCCAGTTTTTAAAGACAGAAACAAAATATTTGGGGTATGTTATAAATAGAGAAGGTATTAAACCAGACCAGGACAAGATAAAGGTTATTAAAGAGTTACCTCCTCCAACTAACGTTAAGGAAGTGCGTGCGTTTATAGGAACTTGTGCGTATTATAGGCGGTTTGTCCCAGGGTTTTCAAAGATAGCAGAACCTATTACAAATTTAACAGGCAAATACGCTAGATTTAAGTGGGATGATGAGTGTCAAAAAGCCTTCGAGTATTTAAAAAACAGCTTAACACTGGTACCACTATTGACGCATCCAGACTTAAACAAACAGCTAATACTGTACACAGATGCTTCGGACAATGCAATAGGAGCATGTTTGGTTCAACCATATGAAGGAAAAGAGTCTGGAATACCAGGGGTTAAAAATGAAAGGCCAATTTATTTCTTATCTCATAAACTTAGCAAATCACAACGGAAATGGACGACTATTGAGAAAGAGGCATATGCCATTCATTATGCTCTTCAGAAACTAAATTACTACTTACATAACGCGAATTTTGTTATTAGAACTGACCATATGCCTTTAAAGTCATTTTTAGAAGCTCCAGTGCAGAACAGGAAAATACAGACGTGGGCATTGAATCTACAGGGATACAACACGAAAATTGAGTACATTCCAGGTAGGATTAACACATGCGCTGATTTATTATCTAGGATTCCGTACCCACAGTCATCAGGAGACACCGAAGATGAAGCTGAACCAGAGATAGACGACCGAAACTGGCAAGTAAATATTTTAGATTCTGCCATAATAAATAGGGATGAATTTGAGAGTTTACCATCGGATCAAGAGTCTGAACATAGAACAGAAGACTCACAATTAGCACAAATTAATATGAAAGAAGAACAAGAGTTGGATCCAAAAGTCTTACAAATAAAAGAAAAATTAAGAGAAACAGAAGATAACAAATATAAAAAGAATTATTTGGTTTTACAAGAGGATGGACAGTTATACTATATGTGTGAAAGGAACGAACAGCTAAGAAAATATATTCCAAAACATTTAGAAAATGAAGTTTTAAAAGCATATCACAATGAGAATGGACATCTCGGTCGGGACAAGTTGGTGAAAGCACTTACGAACAAATATTATTGGCCAAATTTGTTTAAATCTGCTTGCAAATATGTAGATACGTGTGAAAAATGCAGGTTAAGGAATATGAAAACAATTAAGTGTCCCTTACAAGATACAGATATTCCTCAGTTCCCAATGCAAAAGATTAGTTTAGATATATCGGGTCCACACCCTAGAACATTGTCAGGAAACGTGTATTTAATTCATATAGTAGATGTCTACAGTCTTTGGCCGGAAATTTATGCAATTCCAGATAAGAGCGCAGATACAGTCATTAATATTTTTTTACAAGAGTTCGTACCAAGATTTAGTTGCCCACAAAGTATACTTACGGATAATGGTAGAGAGTTTATAAATAAAAAATTCGAAAAGTTATTAAAAGATTTGAATATAAAACATATAAAGACCTCATATTATAAACCTTCTTCAAATGCTAGAAACGAACGTCAACATAGGACGTTATACGACGTGATAGCAAAGATTGTTGATGAACATGAAAAAGATTGGGATCTATTCTTAGGACCTGCCCTTAGCGCTATTCGTACAAATCAAAATGAGAGCACGGGGTTTTCATCATTCTATTTAATACACGGGAGAGAACCAATACTACCTATAGATAATCTATTAAAACCAAGACGGAAGTATATGGGGGAAGAATTTCAAGAGACCATAATACAGGAAATGCATAAAGCACACGTAAGGTTAAAGAATAATATAATTAAAGCTAGGGAAAGACAGAAAAAGTACAAAAATGTAAATACAAAATTACAGGAGTTTAAAGTAGGTGATAGAGTTTATTACAAGAAGCATAGAAGAAACTCTAAGTTTGATGCTCGTTGGATCCCAGGTTATTACGTTTTGGAAAAACTAGGTAATGTATCGTATACTATCAAGAACCAGATCACAGGACATGTGGCAAGGGCACACGTAGAGCACTTGAGAGGAGATGAGGAGGAGAAGAGAAATGAGAATTATAATAATAATTATGATTCAGACACCGGATATTTAGATGAACAAGTTGTCAGAGGAGCTACAGTAACCCCAAGTTTTAGAAAAGAGCCAGCACAAAATCAGTCACTAGCAACTCCAAGTTACGAAGATACTCAAGAACAGACGATTCCGAAAACAATAGAAGAAGAAAATGTGAAGGAAAGTTATTATGATAGTATGGAAGAAGAAATAAGTGCTTCATTTAAGAATACTAGGCAAGCAATGAAAAGAAGAATGGATAAACAAAGATATAGAGAGGTGAAAAGACAGAGGAGAATTAGAGATTATTCAACAAGCGGTGAAGATATGCCTCTACTAGAAAGGTCCTTAAGAAATGATGATAGACAAATTAGATGGGATGTTGAACAGAAGAGATTAGCGGCTGCTAACGACAGACATACAGAAGAAGAAGAAGGAATGGATGAAAAGTCAGAATCAAGTAGTAGTATGGAAGAAAATAATAAGTTGTACGAGGAAGAGGATATTGATGTAGAGTTAGCACTTATTCAAAGAAACTTGGAGTTATTGAAGAAGTGGAAACGTAGGAGGTAGATAGATAGAGAATACTGCAGATAGCAAGTTATAAGTTTCAGGGTTTGGGAAGTGAAAGTGATGCTTGAAGAAGTATGTGAAACGGTGGAAATAGAAAAGGATTAAATGGATACTTTTTATCAGTGGTCTTGAGGAGTAGTTAAGCAGTGAGATAACTAATATAAAGGTAGGTTTGAGAGAGGCATATATATATATAGTTTTTTCCTCTCTGTGGTGGAATTGCTGGTTGATTTTAGGTTTCAACTTCGTGACTTTTCGTAGATTGGACAAATTAGATATTGGTACAGTAGCTGGATGTACTCTGTAGCAAATAGTTTTTTTTTTATTGGTGCTAGAAATGCCCGTGTTTAACGGTAATGATTAAGAAGTTATAGTGATGATTGGGTCCAAGGGAAATAATTGGCAGGCCGGCCACAAGTTAATTGATAAGTAGATGATGGCTGCTACATTGAGTTGACATTGGAATAGTCGCCACATTACGAATAGATAAAAGGAGTCAACCTGTAGTTTACAGTGCTTACTTAAGATGATATTCCGGATGTTTTGATGTGTTAGGACTTAAGATAGAAAAAGATAGAAAGTTATGAGGGGAGAGAATAAATGGTACGGTCAGTGTTGATTATTGATTCTTTGTGTAGAGAGTGTTCTAAGTTAAGAAATTAGTCTGTAGTTAACAGATATACATAGGTGACAGTGAAGTGTTTGGTTTTCTCGGTCATAGAAATACTGGAATGACTTGTATAAATAGATATGCGTTACGATACTTAGTATGAGAGGCCTATGTTGGTGGGGCCACTGTAAGCGTAGTAATTTTAAGAGAGTTTTTTTTTTGAAAATCGTGTGTTATTCACTCTGAGTTTTATGAGTCATGAGTCATATATAATATGTTTTTTGTTGTTGCTTGAGTTGGTACTGTAAAATGATGGTTATTATTTGATTGTTTTATTGAGCCTAAGTTTCAATGCCTCATATATAATAAGTTTTTTTTTCTTGATTTGGTCTTGTAAAATGATTGTTGTTATTTGATTAATTGATTTAGAATAGGATTATTGTGTTCCTAGTGTTTGGAGTAAAAACTATTGGTCCGTAAAAGTGTCCCAATAGTGATAGGTAGTAATAGAATGTTTTATTCTGATTTGATAAAATGCATGTTATGTCATTTTAACATGTGTTTTTTTCTTTAGATAATTTGGGGGTATGACGTCTTGTGTTGATTTTATTTCGATTACATGAATGGTTTTGTATATTAAGTTACATGGTTAATGAATAAGTTATAAAGTTAGTTAAGTAAGTTTAATTTTCAAATATATGGGGTTTTGTTTAAGGCTTTTCGTTCAGAAAAGAGTTAATAAAAACTACTGAGGGATAGTATAGAGAAATATTCTCTTTGTCCACTGATATAAGGTTGGGGGAAGACTGTAAATGGCAGTATATAAGTATGGGATGTACGGGGGCAAGATATAGGTGCTGTGAAAAACCAGCGTTAATTATATTAAAAATGTTCATAGAATATGAACAGGGGCTCGTGGTAAAAGATGAGATGGCGAGATATAGACAAGATTGTGGATGGCAATATAAATATTGAATATATAAGGCTTGTGAAAACTTATGTCAAATTGTTTTATAGTGAACAAAGATCTATTTCATAAGGTGTATTTTAAAAAATTATTTTACAAAATTTTTTTTATTGGCAAGGGAGGTAAATGTGAGTGTCTTAAATATTCATTACTGTATGTAAATGTGGTCATGTTGAGTATTCATTCTTTATACTTCTCACTCGGTGCGCACCGCTTCTTTACTTTTTCTAACTACATTGTTTTTGTACATCCTGTGTACTGGAAGAGTGAGGAATTTTATAAGGTCAAAGATACGATAACGATTTTACGAGCTGTTCTTATGATGTGTATATTTTATACAGGAACAATAAGGAGCCAAGAACGAGCCAGAAATATATAACTGTATAGTGGATAACTATGATAACTATATAACAGGGGAAAGAGTTGAAGAAATAGAATATTTACGTAAGTTGGAGTTGGTTTGGGGAAGATTAGAGGAACTGTGAGAGGTAAGAAAAAAAAGAGGGAATAGAGTAAGGGGATTAGGAGTAAAGATTTTTCCTTTGCAAGGAAAATTCTTTAATTAACATGGGGAGGTGTAACAGAAGTAGAGTAGGGGGATGGGAAAAGGCTACGGCACGATTGAGCATCGGAGGAGAATGGGGGGAGATGCTCAAGTCGTGACGTGGTTGGTTGTCAGGGGGCAGTAAACATCCCGGCTGAGAACTGGAAGGAAGCCATATTGTCATCATCAAGAAAATAAACAGTCTTTATATGAAACCAGGTGTTTGTTAGTCCTTCACACTGTTACAAAGAATACGGAATAGACCAAGTCACCAGACTGCTGTACACTATATATGATAATCGGGATATACCATCCTGAATTATGTAATTCTATATTTATTGCGCCGGCTCCGTGCGAAGGAGTTACTGGCGCTGTGTCGTGATTCCCACATAATTGCGTTTCGAAACACAGTGCGGCGCTATTTGGCAGTAACCGCGTCGCGTTTGTTTTTACGAAATGTTATTGGTAGTTCAGACGCATGGCAAAACTAACTGAATGAAAACTTTGACAGGGAGATCACAACAGCAAAAAAATGGTGGCGTTAACTGCAAAGTCCTGTAAAGCAATGCAAATAAATAATTTTTATATTTATTGCAATCCCGAGGGAAATCAAGAGCCTTGGATTGTGATGAACATGGAACAATTATTATAATGAGTCACATCACGAAGATTTTTCTAGGGATTATCATGCACAGAGTTAGAAAAGATAATACCCGAAATAGGATGAAGAACTATGTGGGTTTGTGGAGGCAAGGATTCAGTAAATGCTCTAAATATGTTGAGAACATTAATTGAACATTCTATAGTTGTAACAATGACCTAAATCTTTGCTTTATTGACTACACACAAGGTTTTCCATAAGTAAAGTCATGTCAACATGATAAAGATCTACAATTAACGGGAAAGAAAAACTTAGACTTTAAAATAACATATTTGGGTAACAATAAGCTGCCATAAGGATTGATAATGAAATAGCCTATTAAGAAAGGTGCGAGGCAGGGATGTGTAATGTCTCCAGATCTGTGTTCCGTGTACAGTGAAACTATTTTCAGAAATATAGACGATATAAAGAATCATCATTGGAGGAGAAACATCAATGTTATTAGTAGTCTCATAAGTGAATTCTGGCCGTAGTCGAGGGGGTAAACGCACACGACGAGGGTGGTGGTAGCGGCGGGGAGCCAAAACAACGCCCCCAGATGTCACACAGGCACACCTGGGTACCGTGTGGTCCCCAGGGCCCCAGCGCCAATATACAGTGTAGGCCGGCAACGTCCCCATGGAAGCCACACCGGTCGCGCCGCCGATTATTGCCCTGGGCGCCCCAGCTGTGTTCTGCTGCGACTCTAAAGCGACGAATTAGAGTTTTATAAACAAAAGCAGTGGTACAGGCCCTTATGAGACAGATCAAACTTGTTGCGCCAGTCAGCCACTTCGCCAAATTGATCCCGCCGGAAGCTGAGTGACAGATAATATCAACGTGACCAAAATCTTCAAGCGTTATCATTTTGTTGACGCCGCCTGCGTGCTGAACGAACAAGATGGTGTTTTTTCCCTCGCTGTGGAAAAATGAGTGCAGCAAACCTGGATCAGCAAATCTTTGCACGCAACAGCGGCGCTTCGTGTGTCACTGAAATCCATGGCGGTATAGGGGAGATTCCTCCAAGTTATTACGCGAATAAGGATTTATTTGTGCTGCGCTAACAGCCATGCAAGAGTGATGAATTAGAGAATAGCACCAAAACTAAAAATAAGAACTGTAGGTGGCTTGTGAGTCTTGGGACATCACCAGGTGGTGAGAATAAGTGCCGAGGAGAGTACTGCTACAAACATAACCCAACTCTCTCAAAAGGGTTAGGGTCACATTTGGGTGTGTGATATGCAACACAGAAACGAAGCAAACCGCGAACTAGTAGAACGGTATGAAGGGCCGACGATAAAAGGATTTGCCGAGGAGGTTGAGGGGCGATCCCTTCTTCATTAAGAAATCCATCGATGTTAAATAGGTCACGAAAAAAAAATCGCGCTTGAGGCACAACAGTCTAAGCGAGCTACACTGAGCTTTCAGACTGGTGGGGGGAAAGTCAGAAAGATCTTTTTTCACGTGCAAGTCAGCGGAAACTTTAGGACGAAATTTCTGTCCGCAGTTGATGAAATTTCAAAGGTCCATCCAGAATTAATTTAAATTCACTGTCAGAAATGGTCATGGTCCTGCAAGGGCCGTCGAGACAAGATCGTAGATGGCTGAAAGTTTTAGATTCCCCAAAATCCTAATCTCGTCGTGTTTCTTGTCTTTAAACGTACATCTGTAAAGCCGCCTACTTGCCTGCCGCCCCCCAATTGACCACAACTGAGAGCACCTTATCTCTAGGCCGAAGTCGGCAGGGGCCGCAATGGCCGTTGACAGAAGCCCCACGCTCATCGTAAGCGTGCCGTATCAGTCCCATCCAAGACGTTCACAGGCCCAGGTGGTACTTCTATACAACAGAGACCGTTTTTCTTGCTCAACCTTCAAGCTCTTTTGTAGTCTGGTAATCTCCTGAAGCGAAAGGTCTGGTCGGGCGACATCGTATATTAGCCACGCGTGCCCTAGTCTTCACTTGAGGTTATATATTTTGAATACTCATTGATGACAGGTCTTGTGGTAAACAAAAGCTTGATAAGATGAATCCAAGGTGAAACCTTAACAACTCCCAATTCGATGGTAGTTGCATCAACCGCGGGATCTGTCATCCTTACAACTGGCTACCTGTCACAGAATGATGATAGTTTAGTGATTCCCAGATAAAATTAAATGTAACATTAATGGCAATATAGGAGAAGGGTTAACAATCATGTACTTCATTCTGAGAGGAGGATAAAGTTAAGATCATTAAACCGACGGATATAAAAATAGGATACTGTGTGAGGGGTCATTGTTCATCTACTTCAAAGGACAGAACGACGGGGAAACCTCGACAACGGACAAACACCGGGAGACGGTGATCAAAGAATAAGAACTCTTTGATGGGCGACGAATGATGAGCGTAGAGGAATAGCGAAGAAGACAAGACGGAGCGCCACTAACGTATAAGTGACTTCACAGACGTTTGATGTGGGAAGCTTACGGAAACATTTGATTGTGGATCAAAAGTCACGGGAGACTTGGACACTCGGTATAAATTGGTGGAGAAACTGTTTTTGTGTTTAGTGTGCTACCAAACTGGACGGAAAACTGGATTTATGTGTCCTGTAATAGAAAAGAAATATCATCCCTTGAAATGGGATAGAGTGCTTATGTGCTGATAGATTTCAATTCTTGGATTTACCCTAAATTCTATATATAAGGTTCACTAGAAATCTCCTGATACAATCAGAGACGATAAACTCAAGGTACTTCACTTGGGCGGAGATCAAATACCTCACTAGAACAATGAATAACAAAGACAGGTTATAATTGTGAGACGATATAACCCATAGCCCCGAAATGAACGCTGAAAATAATACAAGAATATCAGATAACCAAAATAAAATGGAAACGGACGATTAAACTGATGACAGTAAAAGAAAAATCCAAACTGCATACTTTTGCATGGTAGAATACTAGAAAAGAGACAATAGATTAGTCAGAACATTCATAGTCAAGATAGACACTGTGGTAGACTGTGGTGATGTGGTTCAGTACTTGGATTATTACCTTCTTGAAGCAGACTCTGGCGAGGTCATAGACTTACTGGATTATTAACTTCTTGAAGCAGACTCTGGCGAAGTCATAGACTTACTGGATTATTATTATTTCACGGTGACCAGACTTTTAATAACTTCACGATACGCCCAGACTCAATCGAAAGGAGCAAACCCGGGTGAGAACTTTCCATTTATGTGTGATGTATCTTTGACTGGCTAAATGCTGACGAGAGAAGAGATACGGAGACATACGATTACCCGAGTCATTTCTTGCATTCACATTAGCAGACACTACCAACTACATATACACTTTCAATACATACAATTGACATAGTTTTCAACAATAAACTTGTTATTAATTGTTGGAGGAAACTGTTGTCAGGGTATGTTATGAAAGAGAGAGAGAGAGAGAGAGAGAGAGATGAGAGAGAGAGAGAGAGAGAGAGAGAGAGAGAGAGAGAGAGAGAGAGAGAGTATGGAAGACAGAAGGGGAGGAGTGTAGACAAAAGTCATTCAATACTTCCAATAGTAGAAGGATATTAAAGGTGTGCTTGTTGATTCCACTTTCCTCCCAGGACGACAAGTGACAATACCTTCGGTGAGAGTAATAACAACAGCCCAGACCACTACCGTGCTCTTCTGAGATTTTACTTCAATATCCCACATAACCTCCCCCCAGTTTGTAAAAGCACCCCCCCCCCCCATAAGAAGGAGCTTGATATAAATAGTGCTCCACGGGGGAGGACGGTCGATATATTTGGGCTTGGGCTGGTAACCCACCGCCAAAGCAAGGTCGTAAACAACATAGGAGCTGTTAAGACTCAAAACACCGTACCGGATGTCACAACGCTAAGTATACATGGTAGTGCTCCCATGTTTGTAAGGTAGTCAAATGTAAAGTCTCGCCATGTAATGTAGGGATATTTTACTTTAAACCATAGCTCCCAGTCGGGAACTCCGAATCGGGTGTCGACATAATCTCGGAATGTTCGGACAAGCGTTTCACTAGTGTGTCCTCAAACGCCTTCGTTGTGTCTTGAACCCACACCGCCGCATGATTTGCAAGCTCACCATCCTTTGCCACTGCACGCTCGTCCACATATTTTTTAGTGGCCGCATCTTGAGCAGCAGCTGGTTCGGGGAGTCCGGTGATTTTGTGGTCGGCCATAATTGAATTACCCCAGACATTGCCCCCCCCCCCCTCAGACAGCTGTAGGTTGTCTTGGTCGAGCAGCAAAACCCCGGGCTGCTCCGTCACCGCGGTCAATAGGCGTCCCCACATCAGGGAGTCGGAACACACCCATTGACAACATACCGAGCATAGTATCCCCAGTCTTGTGCACGAGCCCTGCCCTGCGAAGCTGGACGACAGTCCAGCCACCTCCTCCACCACACTTTCCGACAGGCATGGTTTATATCATACATAATATGGTGTCTTCAAATTGTCGTCCTGCCGCCAGCTGGTGAATCACATAAAGGCATAAATGGGCGCAGATGACATCTTCGGGCCCCTGTAGCTTGTGTTCTCGAGGGGCCGCCCAGATATTGAACAATCTCTTGAGGTGGGTCAAGCCCATAACTGTCGAAGTAGACATTAGTAGGACCCATCTTGCAGTAAGCTACCAATTGTGTCTCCCCACCCCGAGATGAATCAAGATTAACAACACCGCACTCCTTGTTGCGTACAGTGGCGGGCAGAGCATCACGCATAAACACGCCACGAAAGTGGGGGATTCCCCAAGCGGCCTTCTCAATATTGAAGTTACGCAACGCTTTTTTTTAGACCTCTGCTTTGCAGGCCTAAGTAAACACCATGGCCCTCCATCGCCCGGTTATGACGCGCTTGTTTAACAGCTTGGGTTATACCCGCGGCCCCACCAAGCGCACCAATCCAGGGGAGCGAGTCGGTTATACGCGGTAGAAGTGGTAGGAGCCCCCCCCTCTTTAGCATCTGCTTCACCTGGATCTTCGAGAATGTCAGCTCAGCCCTAGAGTTGGCCTTCTCATTTTTATTTAGGTGGGCGATATGACGCTTTGTAAGGACGACAACGATCATCACTGTGCTGCATCTGCCCCGCCTCCTAAGCGCAAAGTGGCCACTAATGCCGTGTTTAGCGGTCTTGGCCAGCGGTCTCTTTTCTGCCCCCTCGAGAGGTATTAGCGACATGGTTATTACTGCTATGGTCGTTGTGTTTAATTCAAGATGACGTTGAACCTGTTGCCGTCCGCCCCCAGACCAGGGTCTTATCGGCGATGAGCACCGCGTATGCCTGAGTGCCGGCCGGCACAAGCAGTATCAAACTCGACCTTGATGTGTAATGGCCTGGACGACATTCTTGAGGCTCTCAGAACTGTGCCCGCCACATCGATTATATGAATAGGGTAGATGTGAAACCAACTCGAGGGGGGTCACCTGGTTGGACGACTCCCGGTCCATCTATGCCATAGTACTCTGGCTTGAAATCCAAGAAAGCTTTGTAGGCCTGCGAAGTACGGTCATTCGAGGAAATCAATATTCCTATCAACGAATAGGATAGCGAGCGCTATTTATCAAGGCATGAATGTTCTTTACTTCCACATGATCGAATGCGGCAGGAATGGCCGTCTGGCTGTTATCACGTCCAGTCTGAAATGCCACCAGAATCCAGTGGGGTTTCTCTGTTTATGATTTAACACCCAGTTGCCAGGTGAAGGATGTAGCTCAAGGCACCGTGAGACTATCGCAATGCATGGCGCGGAAAGCCACAGGCACTTTGATCAGGCTCGCGATCTGGTGCATAAGTTCTGTCTTATACTTCAGAGAGGGCACAACGTGGGGCATCATCCAAGCGAGCTTGGTCAGTATTATTTTGCCATCTGGGGTGGCATCCTTGTGGAAGATGGCATCATTGTTGGCTTGTCGGCTAAGCAGCAGGGACTGTTTCACACCATAGACCACCTTATCATAGTCGTTGCAAAACCCAAAGAGGTGCTAGAGTGGAATGCAAAAACTGAACGATCCCGATGTCTTAGGTTTGACCATGATCAGCTGCCGGCGGGCCTCCCAACCAGTGTTGTCAACATCGGAAGCTGCGCTGACATCCTTCTGCCAACACATGTTCAGCCCCTCCGCCTTGGAGAAGTCGTCACCATAGGACAGAAGACCCATGATTGTTGTGGCCTGCCCAGGATTACAGACATCATCAATAGTGCTGTTCTTGAGCTGGTAGCATATTTGATTGAACATGAATGGGATAGCATTGTTAATAAGCACTACCATAGACTCGTTAGTGTAAGCGGCAGCCATCGATGATAGCGTGCCTTCCACCAGAAGGTAGTTCTTAGAGGGGAGTGTGAAGACATCCTGAGCGTGTATGTCTATCATGATAGCAGAATTATTGTGGAGAGCGCTCGGGTTCTGTAACTCGTACTCCCGGTACTCGAAAGATTCAATACCCTCGTCAACATGCACCAGCTCATCAATCTCAAGCATGGAAGTGCGAACCTCCTCCATGATGTAGTAATACTTCACTGCCTTTTAACTCTAATTGTCTTGAAACCAGCGCCGGCTATACGACTGTTGATGTCGCTGACCGCAGGGCTGACCGCTAGCTGCTTTAAGATCTCGGTGCTCTTCTCTGTGAGCTCTTTCCTCAACGGCGGTGGAAGACGTTTGGCTCTGACGGTGTCCACAATCTGTTTCACCGTGGCAGCTGTATTAGCACCAGCCTTCGCCACTGAACCAGTCACCCCAGCCACATTCTTAATAAGGTCCTTATTGCTGCTGATGACCCTAGCTGGCCGTGCCAACGGCACTCAGTATAGCCTTAGCCAGCGTACCAACAGCGCTCGGTATAGCCTTAGCAACAGCACCAATCCAGTCAAATAGGTCCCCGCGTAACGTTTGCACCGTCGCTTGAAAACGATCATGGTTACACACTGATAGTTATGTAGCCTTATAGTAATTCGCTCACCCCTAAGGTTTAATTGTGCGCCATCTTGATCAGTCAGCCATATGCGCATTTTAGGGATATTGCCGGTCTGGATAATGGGTAAGTAGACCAAGTTGCGGGGAGACTCCAGAATCTTGTATCCGGGACACACATTGGGGAAGAAAGAATAGATGGTGGGGTTTGTGCTACCGTTGAGGTAAGAGACACCGACCAGGTTGCAGTTAACCAAAATGCTATTCAGACACAATGTCCATTGGCAGATCACCCTCTTTGTAGCCTTCAGTTAACATCTGCGGAATAAACCCGAGCACTGTCCGCAAAGTAGATGCGCCCATGTCAACCTCGTAGGTGGGGTTCGTTATTTTCACGAAGGCCCGCAGTGTTGAGGGGTTGACCCCCAAGGTGATAAAGTGTTCCTTGTCCTTCCAATCCCCGGCGGCCGCCAGCTGCTTTGAATCTCGGCGTTGATCTGTGTGAGCTCATATGCTCCCTCAGATAGATGGATGGTTTTCCACTCTTGCCCGGTCCGGTATACGAAACTATTGTTAGCATCCGTAATGTTACTGATGGAATTATAGGTTTCCAGATTAACCAGGGCGAGCTCATACTGACGCTTGGTGTCAAGAAACAGCGCCGGTGAGTAGTTAGTCGTCCAGTCTGTTTTGTCCGACGAGACTATAATACTGAAGTTCTCTTTCGGCTGGAACAAGTCACGGGTCGGCATTTGTTCACGGATTTCCACAAGTAGCAGCTCCATTTTTACTGAGTAAACATGCTCTTGTTTAGATGGAGGGCTAGCTCTTTAGAGATCGCCCCACTGCGCATTAGCTCGTCCACTATCGCAGAGATTTCGTTGTCGAGTCCCGTGTTCCCAGCCTCCTTAGAAGCCACCAGCAAACGCAGGCATTTCAACCAGAACAGTTGGGGTCGTCGTAATATATGGGGAAGCCGCTTCCGCTGCGGAGCAGTTGATGCTTTTTGATTTGACGGCCATGCACAGGCAAGTTGGCTAGCTGAACCAGCTGTATGAATGTCTCAATGGCCAGTGGGGTGTACTGCTTCGTTTTGACGAAGCGTTTTGTTAGGAGGTCGTATAACGCTCGTCTGCGGGAGCCTCATACACTAGGTTGTCACCATGGAAAGCACACAATTGGCCTGCCGCCAGTGAAACTGGATCGAGGGTGAGGGTGCCAAACTGGTTACCCCGAAGTTTCAGCCCAGAGCCTCTGGTGAGTTGTTGATGGGCAATCAGAAACTGCTTAAGGCGATTTCTGTAATCCCCCAAACCCACAATTTCACCTGTCAACAGAGCCACGCGATATTCGTGGCTTCTCGCTTGTCGCTTCTGTTTTCCCAAGCTCATGTCTGGTTGTAATAGCTGACCTCTAGCGAATGATATCGTTAATCGCTGCCGTGTCTGAAAAGTCGAGCTAGCTTGGGAGTTAAAAATTGTGGCGCTTAATGAGGTCCTCATCGAGATTCCTATTTGAATACACAACAATGGCCGCCGGTTGCTCCGGCGACAGTGACTCCAAGCCGGCCGCTTCTAACGATGCTGGGTCGCCGGCTGGGCTGCCTGGCCCAACTGTCGAACCAACTCCTGGGTCTGTGCCACGGTTATTTCCTGCAACCTCTGGGGCTGGTCAGACACCACCTTAGTGATTGGTGTGAAGAGCTTAGCAGCCTCCATCTGTAAATCCGCTTCTCCCAACGTCTCCGCCTGAAACCGCTGCCTCAGAGGGTCCCGACGTGCTAGATATTTTTGCACGCTCTGGTTGACTAGATACTTTAGCCCACATGTTGTTGCTATACTATTAAATATCTAAATAGATGTCTTGGGGATATAGAACCGATCGAACCCGCATTGATATTTACCCTCGTGGCCCTTGCTGGTCAGGTCGATCACAGCGAAACCGTAGGGCTCGCGAGTGCACTCTGTGAAGAACTCCCTAAAATCTTCACAGGGCATGTCACCACGAACATAGGAGTCATGCATGGCGCGCAGGTTCTTGGTGTCTTGGTTGAAAATCACGAGTAGATTAGCGTTGTCGCGGATGGCCTGCTTGGGGATTCTGAAGAAGCTCTGCGTCAGGTAGAATGAGTGGACACGACCGTGCCGGCCCTGGCAAAAGCACTTATCGATCGGTCCCTACTTCTCGAGCATGACGTCATCAAAGACCATGATGGATTTCTCTTAGGGGTTCAAGTCATCAACTGCGATGATGTCCTCCGCTGAGCTATGACAGGAAGCGATTTTTGCCCCGCAGCCTCCCCATGGACGCGGTCCAATCCTGGAGGAACTGATGCTTGTCCTGTCCCAAGGGCTTTGAGTACAGGTGTAGTCGATCGTATTTCAGGTACCCCGGCTTCAGCAGCCGGTTGAGCATCATGTTCGTTTTCCCACATCCCGATGGGCCGCATACAACACACCTGATGCTGTTGGGCAGCAGCCAATGAGGTGTATTTTGCCACCTTCTGGAGATCAAAATTGGTGATATCCATTAATTGAATATATAGCAGTATGGCGTATATTCAATATGTATTGTCTTCGGTGTAAGGCGCGAACTGAGACGGTGGGTGAGATATCTATTGTGCTGCGCAATGGCCGGCCAGCCAAGAGAGATGTCTGTGCTATCTGTGGTGTCAAGAAATCCAGATCACTGGTGGGGGACTTCTCAACAAAGCTAAGGCTGTTCCTGGGGGTTCGTTCCAGAACACCTGGAAGTATAGATACTGTGGGCCTTTCACGAAGCTTGATAAGCGGCTGGCTCAGGGATACCGAGGGGCCAACAGGCTCGACCGTGCATGCTTGAATCATGACATGGCTTATGCCGCTCGTACCGATACGGCTGGCCGCAATGCTGCTGATGATATGCTTGCCGCAACTGCCTCAAATATTGCTCTGTCGGATGCCCCCGAGTGGGAGAAGAAGGACGCTCGCACGGTGTCTGCTTTGATGTCGACCAAGAGCCGCTTCGGGATGGGCGTTCGGCGTACATCTTTGGGCCCATCTCCCCG
The DNA here is from genome assembly GCA_014155875.1 of Cepaea nemoralis. Classification (NCBI taxonomy): domain Eukaryota; kingdom Metazoa; phylum Mollusca; class Gastropoda; order Stylommatophora; family Helicidae; genus Cepaea; species Cepaea nemoralis. Next base: position 1,275,247 of record JACEFZ010016799.1, on the reverse strand, counting down.
CTCAAAGATATCCCCATCTTAGGGTGGCTGTTGTAACATGTTGGAGATATATGTTATTGCAAAGCAATAATTGGGCGTATTTACTACAGCCCGCAAGGCAATAATGGAACGTATTTACTACAGCCCGCAAGGCAATAATGGAACGTATTTACTACAGCCCGCAAGGTTACTGGAAAGGGCTTTCAGCCGTTAATAATCTCGCTGCGGCGGCCAAGGTTAGTGAAACCGATGCTCGGGAGTGGTTTCAGTAGCAGACCATCTGGCAAATCTACCTGCCGAGGCCTCGTTACATTCCACGGCCCCACATTGATGAGTCCACGCCGAATGTTGTCCACCAAGCAGATCTCGTTTCTCCCACACGATCGCGTCGGTCGTAAGCCATATGGGTATGCTTTGACGGTGGTCGACGTCGCGAGGCGAGGCGGTAGCATCGGCGCTTGGTCGGATCTGTAAACAGGACCGTTAAAATTTCCTAATCATTTGAAAATTAACCCCGGGTGGGAGTTTATGGGTGCCGTCAGTCAGCTGGTTGCGTTGCTAAGCATAAGACACAGGTACGTCGTGGGCAGGCTGGGAACCACCGCCACAGGCAATCGTCGAGCGGTTCAACGGCACTCTGGCAGAGAGACTGTTCGGATCTCAATATGCCCAGGAGTTGTCGCTTGCCGCCCGTGGCTCAGATTAACGATCAATTGAATTGGTGAGGGCTCTACCCCAGGTAGTCGCCGCGAGCGACAATGATGTGACTCGTTTGACACGCAGAAAGCCAACTGAAGCAATTAAGGATTCTTCTGTGTCCCATGCTCCGGCCGCCCAAGCCCGCCGTGCTATCGGGCTTAAGGAACCTGTGATTTCGGCCAGCTCTCTAGTCAGGTATCTCTATTCAGCGGGCGAGCTCGAAGGGGGTTGGTGTCGGGCGACTGATCCTACATGGTCGCTGTCTGTGCATAGGATTCACCATAACACTCAGCAAGAGGGTAAACCCACTCTTTACTACTTGGTGGATGGGCAAGCTCGTGGATTTGTGCGCGAGGAACTGCTCGTCGTTCCTCCCGACACACAGCTACCCACTAGCCGGATTTTAGGCCAATGAGCTTGATGAACATGCGCACTATTTCGCACTCCGTGGCGATATGCCCTTAGGCTATTGTGGTAACACCATCGGAGAAAATCCATTTTTTTTTTCGTGTCCATGGGGCTCAGGGATGTTTTGTTCTGCTCATAGACCCCGATCTGGTGGTCTTTGCTTCGTATAGCTATCTGCGTGCGCTTGTATTCTCGCCGGCCTAACAGGCTGTCCTTGTACAGTTCATGCCTGAGGTCCTTTTTCACGACTTTAGCTTTCTTGGTATTGGTGGCTTCTAGGATTTAGTACATCTTCGGTCAAAGGCCGACGAACTCGGCTCGGCTAAGGGGTGACCGCAGCATTCGTATTTGAATTTTCGGATCACCTTTTTATTAGCAGTCGAATAGTTGGGATGATCTCGTGCGTAATCTGAGAAGTCGTACCAGTCAGAGTGGGCTTTAATGTCGGCGTACGCATCGTCGGTCTCCACCTGGAATAGAAGAGAGTCAGTGTCGGTGTAGCAGAGCTGTATTCTATTACCATATTGCGGTTTAAGCTTGTTGTACCAGAAGCTGTATATGAGGTGCTTGGACAAGTCCAGGATGGCCTGCCCGAAATAGAAGGGTTTGTTCAGCTGGACTCTGGTCTTGGTGCTGTGTACCGCAATCAGTCCGCCGTCGAAGACGGTGCGTGATTCGATTTTGGGGCTGGCTATTAGACGCCGGAGTCGGTCGGTCTATTTGGCCCGGACTAAGTCGACTCTGATACGTTTGCGGACGTTCTCCATACTCTTCCCAAAGACTGCGTTGTTCATCAGTTTGAAGAAGTCCTTCTCGAATTCCGACAGTAGAGCTGTGTTCATTTCTATGTATGGCTTCATCCACGGGGATTGATTGAACTTGATGGTTCTGTGGATTTTTGTAACCTGTAAGCCGAGACTGTGATAGAGCTTGAGATTGTGGTAGTGGACGATCTACCGCTCCTTGTTGTGGAGGTTGGGGACTAACATTGTTTGCTCCGTGAACTTGCCCCCCCCCCTCCCCCCAGTTCGTTCTGGAGCTTATGCTGATAGTCACTCAACCACCACTCTTGGATGGGCATCGTTTATGGCGCTAATGGGTAATCGCTGTGGGCTTCATGCAGATGCTCCGGGTATTTCATATTAATCTCGACGAGCCAGCCCTCATGCGCGTCGTCTTGTGTGTTCAGTACCTCCTCGAGGGTTGGATTGGTCAATTGGAACCCGCTGGTGGGAAGGTATTGCATAATCGCCCAGCCGTACAAATTATTTGCATCGAGATACGTGATCCATGTTTTCGGTGCTTCGGGAACGTAGTCTGGGGACATGGGATTGTTGGCCTTCGCATAACACTTCGAGACCATGGCCACACCCCACGGAGGCCATTCTCAACGAAGAGGTGCATGTCCTGGTCAGCCAGGAGCTCGAGTTGGACCTTCATCTTTTTCAGGAGCACGTCCCACGCCAAGTCGGGCACACTGATGTAATGTGCGGGTTGAGCCGATACACTCGCATACAGGTATCTCGGAAAGTCTCAAAGACATCGGCCAGCAGGAGGACGTCTGTTTACAGGTACAAGTCGTGGTAGTCTCTGAGAGTTTTGCAGCCAAGCTCCTGCCACACTATTTAGCATGGGTGTAATCAGCATCACTGATGCCTTCTCAGGTGAGCTTGCTGTAGAAGGCCTCTTTCGGTGGTAGGCGTTCTTCATCAAATCGCTCGGCGCTGTCCATATATTCGTAGGTGTATACGCCCTTACGGAGGAGGAGATGTGTGCTGCCATGACTCATTGTCGCCCTGAACTTGTCCTCCACTATTGCTCATTGGGTGCGCTTCTGTGTGCTGGCAGTGCACCTTGCATCTACCTATCGAGATTACATCGCCGTCGCGTTCAAGATGCTCTAAGAGAGCTGGCCTGCTGCATTTGCTACAGAATGGTGTCAGCTCGCTTAAATTCCCAACCAGGGTGTCTAGAGAACTGTTTAGGAATTGGAGACTATCAATGAATTGTAATTGCCCAATTGTGAACGAGGCGTACATCTCCATGATGTTCGGTATGCAGGTGATCTTGGCGTCATCCACCTGATCCTCCCTCCACTCACCATTTTTCTTCTTGTACACAGTTCTCTTATTGTGACGAAACGCGTGTATCTGTCTGTTGTCGTCAGGATCCCGCACTATTTTGGCGCGTCATCGGGGGACTTTCCCAGCTATAAATAGACTGAGGGAAGCCGATGGAGGAATTACCGTCTAGAATCTTCTCGGAGCACCTGAATTTGAGTGACCCGTGAGACGGGGTATAGCACTAAATTCTCGTGCAGAGAGATCTAGAAATTCTAAGCGGGGAATGACTGTTTCCCGAGAAAGTGTCTTTTCCCAAGAATCACTAGCTCCTCGTGCGCATGAGTTGGCACGAGTGGGAAAATTGGCTAAACCATTCATTCACTTCATGTTGCTCGAAGAGAGCAGACGCAGGCCTGTGTTGAGCCATTTTGTGTTGCGTCTCACCTCAACCATGTTTCGGCTGACTGTTATAGAAAGGAGGCTGAGGAGCCCTTGAACAGTTCTGAAAGCTGACTGGAGTCTGGTTTTGAATATTCAGGTAATTATTGGTTTAAGTCATTTAACTTTGTAATTGTGTACAAAACGCCATCGTTCTAACCTCATTACATATGCGGATGTCCTTGCATTACTAATTAGCAAACCGATCGATAGCGCTACTGAAGGCTAGGTCGTGTGTTTGTTTACCAACGTGTGTTAGCGAATCAGCTGTTGGGAATGCAGGCATGCGAGGTGGACGATTTGGGTTTAAATTATATTTACCATGTATCGCAAATCGTTGCATCTATTAAGTTGCTGTGTTAGAATAGAACATAGTTAATAGGGCCTGATAGAAACCTAGATTTATGTCAGTCAGTTGCTGAATCAAGGAGAACGGTTAAAAAACCAGGTAAGTTGGTAGGTGGAGATTCAGACAAAACTGTGCTTAGTTACTAAGTAAAGATAGAACTTAGTTCTGTGCCACCAGGAATGTTGTAACTATTGTGTAGTAACTTAATAGTGAATTCATTGTGTGGAACACGAGATTGCTGTGTGAAGGTAAGTCATCATTGATGGTATATATATATGATGTGGCATTGTGTATATATATTAGGTCATAGCATGTGATACTTCCTGGAGTAATTCCGAACGCCGAATAGGTCGACGCGTGGTAACAATGCGTGCCATCGCGATGTACATATGCGTTCTGAATTCTTGTCTTAGCTATCCTGTTCTTTCATACTGGCGCTAGTGCGAGTGAGTGCTAAGGTGCTGGAAATATGGAAGGATGCAAGGAGGTTGTATGAGACACGGGGACATATAGGATATAGGGGATTTGAAAGCAAGTTAGGAAAGTATAGGTTGGCAGACCAGGCCAACTATGACGTTCGGTCCAGGCCAAGGCTAAACCACTTGGGAGGGCTGAACTGGAACATCACCCTTGGAACATGTGGGGAACATGTATTATCAAGAAGGCTTCTTGACTCTAAGGAAGAGTCTGATAAGAAGAGTTTGCTATGGCGTGGGCAGGTGGTCCCACCCGCAAACAGGCATGTGTACATATTGGATGTGATCATGTACTATTCCTATATCCCGAGGGATGGTATATTGATCAGTATTGTGTTTACTAATGAACATTGATAATGTAAGGAACGAGTCCAGGGACTCTTTACCTTAAGGTTTAGTTCGATTAATTTTAGAACTATGATAACAGCCTACTATCACTAGTGACGTTAGCGACGACTGGTAGATGATTAGGGATAGGTGAGACCTACGATCAGACTCGTCATTCTGATTTCTTGCTCTGTTTGACGGGCTGTTCTGTGAGGCCAGCTGACATTAACGAACCCATGCTTTACTACTCTCCAGATAGAGATAATGCTTTAGTTATATGCATAACTAAGTAGCATGACTGAGGGTTGAGTAGTCATTGGTAGGATGCATGTGGACTAATGTTTGGGCCAGTATACTCTCACCGGTCGCTCTTCTTTTTCAGGAGTTTGCCTGTTGAGGAACCAGTCAACTATATTTGTCATTGGCGGGAAACCACTTCGTGTAACACCGCGAAGGGTCAAATTCTTTACTTATCACGCCAGACTCAACCACACCATGTACCCAGTGTGATTCATCATGCGTGAAGGTTTGCATCCAGTGATTCAGGTACCCTGAAGGTGCACGTGTGGGACATGATGGTTTGTGTTGTTTTTCTGCATTAGAAGATACTCTATTTCAGCCAGGAACATTTCATCAACTTGAGCAATCATGCTCAAAGAAAGGAAACACCTGACCGTATACTATTACGGTGGTTCCGCCTAAACGCGGAAAGAAGCGATTTAGACACTTGAATGGTTCCTATGACAGCTTTAGTGGCAGGTCTTGATAAGAACTACACCAGCTACTAATAGTACCTTGAGGCAAGTGTTACCAGGTGGAAGGGACAATAGATTATAGTCCAACCTGAATAGTCTTCCTTGGAAGTAGATGTCTGATTCTAATAGTGTACTGAAGGAATATGAAGACTTTGAACTGTGTTCGTGTAGGACTCAGGGACATATCAGTTGCCTTATCTGATTCTTCAAGCAGTGTTACTGTGTTATGAGTACGGGACCATTAGATTGGTCATTGACTTATTCGACAACCAGTGTTACTGTGTTATGAGTGAGGGACCATTAGATTGGTCATTGACTTATTCTACAACCAGTGTTACTGTGTTATGAGTGCGGGACCATTGAATTGGTCAATAGACTTATTATCGAACCACGGGTAATGTACTACTGAGGGACCATTAGATTGGTCAGTGACTACTTATCTTCATTGAAGTCCCGAATACTTGGAGTCAAAGCCAGGAGGATTATCTCCCAGCCAGTGTTGATAGAGAACTGTATATTAACAGTGACTTAGTAGGAGTGATAAAGATGCAGTTGGTCCAGTTGAGTGAGGTCCAGCGGTGACTCTATTGTTGTGGATTCACGCTCTGGGGATAGAGTGGTCTCCAAGGTTCTAATCATCTCACTGGAAGGAAGCCGGGTGAGTGGCGGACCGACTGGACGGGACATCTGCATCCAATCTACTTCTCAACCTGATGATGACAACTATATCTCTGATTCTGTCTCTACTCTATCCTCTATTTGTGTAAATAGATTATTCTATCAGGATGTTCATTTCAGTTCTATATTCTCAAGGGTAGAATAAACTTTATGTATGTTGACTTGCTCTTTGTAAACTGATTGAGTGTGGTCTCGGACGATGCCTAAGTGTTCATTGTTCCACAGGAGTAGGTAGTTAGTGGGGGTCTAGAATCTGGAGGGGCTTGTAGACAACGGTAACTAATATGAGATCAGCCACAGAGTGAAAATTGTGTATCTGCCTTTCCCACCCCTGGGGTTAGAATACACGGGAGTGCTAGAGACACCTTGGGTGTGGTTCACTCTCACTACCCAAGGCGATCTTGTTACACTTATCCCAGTCCTATTTACCAGCCGCCTGCATGATGAGGTGAGAATCGTATCCTCTTAGTTTGTGGAAGACTACCGGCACCCTCAGTTTTTCTTTGGAGATGCGCCATGTTCGATTGCAGGCCTTGTGGGCTGAGCCACGGTATTTGCCGGTAATGTGGCAATGGTTTCTCACCTTATCCTCCCCCAGCGGCTCTTCACAGATGTGGCAGGTCGTGGCTGTGGAGAAATCTACGAGGTCTTTTTCACCCAGCACCATCAAAGCTGGCCGACACAGCTGACTTCAGATGGTGGTCTGCTCGCGCCCCATACGACGAAGGAATTCGTCGACGGCGTCCTTCCCCCGATATATGATTGGGTTTGTGGTGAGGCCGTCAGAGCGCACGGTGATGTAGCCGAAGCCGCATGGTGGCGAGCAGACGTGTGTTGCTCTGGCTTGGATCCATCGCGGTTCCCTGTACTGGAACATTCAACGTCTCAAAGTCCGCGTATATGATGTATAGCGCCCGCATCAGCCTTTGGTAGGACTTGAATTTAATGGTATTGTTTCCCTCCTCAGGCATAACAGTCACTTGGCACGCGGTGTTGATGCCTTTACAGAGTGGCTCATGCTGATTCAAAAGATGCAGGGTGGAGTATACATGAAGGCAGCCGAAGCATGGGTACTTCTCTTTATGGTGGCTGTTTTTGTATAGTAGGCACGAGATGTTCTTGACCCAGACATTGTGCCGGTTTTCACCCTTAGTCAGGCGCATGAGACATATTTGATGCTGTCGACGGTTCTGGTTGGATTTGCGATGTAGTATGGGTTTTGATTGATTGATTGATTTAGGAATCGACATCACAGCATTCCCATAAGTGCTCCATCCCCATCCTCAGTAGCCAGCGAAGAGTTCCAACACTAATAGTACCAGTAGCAATCTGATTATAAGTCCGTCTCGCCTTTCCTCTGAGAGTTGAGCGTCAGCCAGATCCCCTCGTCACTCCTCGCTGTCTCATTCTTGCCAGACCATAGTAATCCATTTGCTCCTCCGAGGTGTGCACGTGCTCCCACAAGGCCGCAACCACATCTGCCTTGTCATGTATCAATACTCCACCAAGTTCTGCAGAACCAGCCAATCTGTCCGCCTGTTCATTTCCTAGCACACCGGCATGCCCCGGAGAAAAGATCCAGGCAATGCTTGTCACCCGTGATCACCCTCGTCAGCATGTTTTCTGAGTCAGTTATAATCACGATGTGCGTGTGTGTCGTATTCTCCATTCAGCGGAGAGCCGCAGTGACTGCCTCCACCTCCATTCTTAAGCTGGATGTTGTGGTATCATATACCAGGCTCTCCTGCCCCAAACATCGACCATTAGCTTTGGCTATGAACCCCCAGCCACTTCTCTCACCTCTTGACACCGAACAATCTGTGTAGATAATCACATCACCCGAGTGAGCATTTCCTGAATTAGTTGCTGGATTTCCACGTCCGTGGCCCCTGCTGGCCAATCCCTGCACTCCCCGCTCAATGTGATTATAACTCTGCACAAGTCTGACTGCTCCGCTGGCACTCTGACCCACTCCTCTCCACGCCTAATGTTCTCCAAGGGGCGCACCTGTCTGATCGTATCCTCCGCCTGAGCCATCCATGATTTCCCTCTTATCAGTCGCTGACCCTTAACTGCGTCCAGCACCTCATGCAGTGGGTGGTCTGTGTCTGCAGCTACTCTGAGGTATGCCTTCGCCTGCATCACCTTGAGCCTACCAATAACAGTCGGCAGACCAAGGATGTAACGCATACACACTACTGGGGTGTCTCTAGTGTATCCCAGAATGACCCGCATAGCTTCGTTCTGTATGCGCTCGAACTTCACCAGCCCATGTAGTATGGGTTTACCGTCCCACCCGTGGACGTTGACTGCGATACTGGGGCTCTGGCTCTCAAATTTGCTGATGCTAGTGAGCGGTACTGGGAACTAGATTCCTTCGAAGTTTAGCTCATCCAAGTGGTTTCTATAATGGTACTGTTCGTCTACATGGTTGGGCGCTGGCGGTGGAGTGAGGGGGGGGGGGGGGGGGGCTGAGAGAATGGCCCACTAGAAACAGCGATTGTCGCGGTTCTTTACATTCACAACACATTTCTTTTTCACGATGGCCTTGTGGGTCTCAAAGTAACTAGTACCGCGGAAGGGTTGGTATCGTGGGATGCGGAGGTCTAGCTGTAGGCACTTCTCAAAGTTAAAGCCCGAGCCATTTTTCTTGAATTCTTCAACGTCGTGAAATATCTTGGCTTTGGCTAGCTCCAGCCCCTCATCAATATCACCAACATATAATACCTCGATGTTCCTACTACCGTGGTAGGCGTCTGCGCGTATAATCGCACCTTCTTTGTTTCTACTCGAATACCTAGCAAGTAGACAAATTTGACGCTAGGGGGCTGCGTGGTCTCGAGGTATGGTGTCCGCCTCGAGTGCTGGAGGTCCCGGGTTCAAGCCCCGGTGATGGCGGGATTTTTTCTCGTGGACTTCTAGTAATAAATTTCCCCTGGTCTCTGGGTAGTGAGATCGGACGCCCGTGTGTATTGTTGCGCACGTAAAAAATCTCTTGGCAGTTAGAAATCGAAAAAGAGTAGCCTAACGGCGCTGCCCGGGCAAAATTTCGAGCTAAAAATCTACCTAAAGTATTTCAGGATCCTCGGCGGTCGGTGCTACGGAGTTCGTGCACTGAGCTTAGTTTCTCCAGACTCAGTTTTGAGTTAGGAGGAGAAAGGAGCACTTATGGGTTACACCCGTGTGCCGTGATGTTGATCCATCTACTTAACTAAACTAACTAACTAAACATTTTGACGCTGCCATACCTCTCTAACGCTTACTCTATTAGCGCCTTGGTGTCTGGGAATATAAGATCAAGCAATCCCCCAGGGTCTGGATATATATGCCATTCGAGTACAGTTGCTCGATGGTCTATCAAACCCCAAGCGGTCTCGCGTTCAACTCTATCTTCCAGCTGCTCATTCCAGCGTGTATAGCCCGTCTCAAGCGGCCCTGGCGCGTCACTCGGCGGCTGGCTCGGTATGGGGCGCTCGGTATTTGGGATGTGGGTGCGTGGCTCTGGGATGGGTCTTGGGCGTTTGGCGGTTAGATCGGGGCTGGCGCGCGGCGCAGGGTGGATGTGCGTGGCTTTGGGATGGGTCGCTCGGCAGCCGGCGCGGCGGTTGGCTCGGTGGCTGGCTCGCGGAGCATGATGGGTGTGTGTGGCTTTGGGATGGGGTGCTAGGCAGCTGGCGCGGCGGTTGGCTCGGCGGATGGCTCGCGGCGCAGGATGGATGTGCCTGGCTTTGGGTTGGGTCTAGGGCGCTCGGCAGCCGGCACGGCGGTTGGCTCGGGGAGCGGTGGCTCAATGGCAGGCTCGCGTGGGGGAGGGGGGCGGTGGCTCAATGGCCGGCTCACATGTAGGCGTGGTGGCCTGCGTGTGAGGTGTAGGGTTGAAGTGGTCTCAGCTTCAAGCTGTTCCCACTCCCGTGCGCGTTGGGCCTCGTCTTGGACTAGCCCTTGCAGCGCTGGGTACCACTCGGCCGCTCAAGCGAGCAAGTCCGCACGAACTAAATCACGCGCCTGGGCTATTTCTCTGGAGATGGTGGCTTTGTTCCGCCGGCTGTATGGCATCCCATACTCTCGTACTTGCTGTTGTAGTTGCCTAAGCGTAGACGTAATGTCCAGTACATTGTATAGGATCTATATCTCTAGAGGGTGGGCGAAAATCTAATCCGGACACAATACCGTGTCTGTTACAACATCTCGAAGGCATGTCTCTAATTGGATGTTTCGGCGGGGGTGGCATGACCCGCGCGCCGAATTTCCTGTCTTTCGCGGCTTCACAACTTGGTAGTATCTATTCACCGCCTTTAGCCGATCATAGCCACAGCTCAGGCATAGCGACAGTTTGTTGGTCACCCCTTTCCCACAACTACTTCAAGGCTTTGTACATGACCCTCTCGTGTCTTCCTTTAAAGTGTCGTCCCTGGTGTGAGGGGAGTCAACACCCACATTATAAATTTTCTTTTTCTATCAATATCCTGGAGAATCCACCAGCTTCCGTCCAACACACTCCTTCAGTTCATGGACACCTTTTCCTCTCTCTATCACTGTCGTACTATGCCCCCTCTCATTCTTCCCCACGCAACATATTCAACAACTCTTGCTTCTAAAAATTAATAAAGATTAATTTATTAAAAGAAAAGTGTAATGTACGTGAGACGTGTATGCGAAGAAAATGTGTGATGTGTTCTATAATGTGTATAGGATCGGACCCTCAGATAATAGCATAGTCAGTTCATCCTTGCAAGGACACATCACAGCACGTTAAGTCAGAACAAGTCCATCTCACCCAGTACTGTATATCTCCTGCCGGACACCGACTGTCATCTGTAGCTACCTGGTAATCCATCTTCCTGATCATCTGAAATAGATACTGTTTGTAAATTACCGCTGATCATGGACCGGTTGCACACTACACTTTATAAGTTCCTATCGGCCCTAAAAACTGTACGAACCCTTTGTTGTGTGTACTTAGGTATCACTGTTATTGTTAATATACTTGATCTTAACTAGTGTCTATAAAGTCTCAAGTATGATGTCTTTTGTAATATTTCACTGGAATCTATCACACGATGTGACTTACATTTTAATGTTCTCGTTCCTTTAACAATGTTTGTATGAGGTGTGACATATCAACAATCATCACCCATCCTAGGTGAACCTTAACACACAGGAATCGTTATATTGGTTGGCTCTTCTGAGCCATGTTATGGTGAACCCTCCTGAGCATGAGTCCAGCGTAAACATAATACCATCTTTCTTCTCGGGTGTTATTCGTTTTCCGTAAGAAAGCATTTGAGTGTCCAACTGGTGTTCTTCCAATTAGAGTTGCACTTCATCAAAACCAGTGTTGAACTTCCTCGTAACTGACAGGGAACCTGTTAGAGAAACAACACATCTGGTGATAGCACTAGTCACTGATCCTACCGGCTGAGTGTAAGCCTATTGCCTTGCTCTGTTATTTTTTCAGCTAACTAAACTCTGTCATAGAGCATATTAGCTCCTCACCTACGTCCGAATCAGGCGATGACAAGGAAAGACCCATAAACAGAGTGCAAAACTTCAGTGGGCAAACCACTGAAAGATCCCCCCATTGGACACTTTCCCCATCTCCCAACCCATCTTAAATCTCTCCAAATATCACCCCGCTATCCTATTCATCCTAGCAGAGCCAATTATCACTTCACTACTCTAACTAGTTTTCCACTAAAAGTGCTAATCATCACACTCTAGTTTTAACAAGACTACTGCCTATATTAATTAGGCCTAAATAGACTATATTAACTACCTTAGGCAACACCGCAGTTCGATCAAATCACATCTACATTTGCCATGACAGGCACGTGTAAAATTAAATTAACTTAATTCGCACACGGTAGACATATTTCCACTCAGAACTGCAGTGCCAAAGCACGTCCGCCTAAATCAACTGTTTGAGTTACACTGTCTCCCCCAATCATGGTTTTTCAAACAGCCTTGAATTGTTCACGTGACGTTGTTGATGTCCTGCAGGTGTCCCAATGTTTCCAATAACAAACCCACAACTTTCTGTCATGTGGTGACAAGCAAAACCGCCATTCCGTTTGATGTCGGGAAATTCTAAATAACAGACGGACTGTTTTCTCCCGAGCCGGCACTTCCGCTTGAATCCGACCTGTTTGTGAACTGTCAAGGGCGGCGTATTGATTCATCTCACTCACTCCCTTCCCAGTAAACATCTGCAGCTGTTACTTTTGACCGTCCTGGGATTTTTGACATCCGATTTCTTTTTTCTGTTAGTTAAAATAGTTGTGGCTGTGAAAACATCCCGTTAATCAGAATGCCTTTATTATCATCAACTGGTTAATCACGGTGTTTTTTCGTGACAGACCCCTTTTGTAGTAGTGCCGCGTGAACTTTACAGTACTCCCCCACATAGCTGCTCTCACAGAGATCTATGGAGTATAGCAGCAGCCACTTACACTTATTATTTGCAATACGCATCTTGGTATACCCAGTGAGGGTATGGCTCTAATTCGTTAGAGTCTACCGGCTTGAGTCGCGGCCGAACACAGCTGAGACGCCCAGGGCAATAATCGGCGGCGCGACCGGTGTGGCTTCTCCTGGGGGTGTTGCCGGCCTACACTGTATATCGGTGGTGGGGCGCTGGGGAGGTGGGGCCCCACCGCTACCCTGGGGGTGCCCTGTGTGACCCCTGGGGGAGTTGTTTTGTTTCCCCGCCACAACCACCCTCGTCGTGTGCGTTACCCCCTCGACTACGGCCAGAAACCACCCCCCCCCCCTTTTATGAGACAACTTTATTAGATATGCAGATGATACAGTATTGATTGCAGACAATGAGTAGGATCTGCAAGATTTAGTAGATGCCGTTGCTGCACACAGTGAACAACTAGGGTTAGAATTAAATTGTAGGAAGACATATTATGGTCGTCACTAGGAAGAAAGAAATGCCACTACGTAAAATACGAGTAAATGGGCTATTTCTTAAACAAGTGAATCGGTACAATTATCTAGGAACAGTTATAACATCTGATGGGAGATGGCATGGAGAGATTAGAACTGATGGCTGTGGAAATATGGTTTCTGAGGAAAATGCCAAGACCACCATGGACAGACATAAAAACACAGGCGACACACAGGCGATGCGAGCCTAGTGGGGCCGACACACCTGATGCCTCCAGCGCCATCAATTGCTAGACACATTCTCGAAAGCGGCCATGTGATTAACAGAGAAATTGCCTTTCGCTTGTTGTTCAACACACAAAATACTCGCTTGTTAAAGTTTTCAGAAGCAATAATGATCAATCAACGCAAGCCAGATTTGTGCAAACAGAAAGACATGTTAGTCAGCTTAAAATTACCGTGGTAGACAATTGACATTACTGTGCGAACATGTGTGTATTTCAGCTTGATGTATTTATCTCGTTAAGTTACTTTACTTTGTGTGAATTCTGCAGTATGTACCTGGCGAGATGCAGCGAAATATGCCAGACAATAAATCGTGCAATCTATTGTTTGTGTCTTCGTTATTCAGACATTAAAAATAAAACAATGACCAAGTCTTACAAGAAACAAATGAAATTTGTAAACTGATTGGAGAAATTAGACGTAGACAGTCACTATACTTGTATTTTGGTCACGTTATGAGAAGAAATAAATTTGAGACCTTGGGGAGAAATTGTAATATTGAGGGGAAGAGGAGAAGAGGAAGGTGGAGAAATAAATACATGGATGGCTTGGCCACGTGGCATGGTCGAAAGAAGACCACTGAGCTGATTCACGACTTTGGTGATCGAGTGAGGTGGTGAAACATGACCACCCACACTTATCGGCATGGCACGTGATGATGATGATTCATTATACAAACATGTAGTGAATCTTGCCGCATTTGACGTCTGGTTTCTTGTTGTATTTGCAAATGGAAAGGAAAACACACGATGCATCTTGTAAAAACACACTGTTTTGTACGAAATGTTTTTTTTTAAAAAACCATATTAAAAGAAAGACACGTCATTAAAATAGTGGAATAGGGCATAACAACAAATCAGTTATTTCAAGGGACATAACTAAAAGTAGCATTCATGTTTATGTAATTTAAATAATTGTACCAATTATCTAAATTGTTGTTGTAGTGAACGTTATATGCACTATAAATATGGGTATAATAATTTTAACTGTTCCTCAATGTCTTTGTAAAAGTACAGGCTTTATTTTATATGCGTGAGAATTTTATAACTCATTTTTATATTTGTTCTCGCTGTTACATTAACTGTTTTATACAATTAGAGCATAATCCTCGTCGCAGCTGTAGTACAATAATGTTTGACCGGCCTGTGAAAGGCCCATAAAGTAACCTGGACTTAACCCTTTTTAGCCCGTAGGGGAATCTCGTGAGTCTTTAATACATTGGTTTGTTTCACAGCAATTTGGCTTAGAACAAAGGCACATAGTGGGACTAAGATGCCATTTTAAAAAAATGTAGTATATGTTCTTGAATCAATCAAAACAGGTGCCGTCTCCACAGTGAAGATTGGCTGCAGTGGATCTCCATCCTTGTCTGCCTATCGCTTTAACAATATATTCTGTCAGATTGATGTTTAAAAACAATGTTTTCCCGTTGTGAATTTGAATAACGAAGACACAAACAATAGATTGCACGATTTATTGCCCGGCATATTTCGCTGCATATCGACAGGTACATACTGCAGAATTCACAACATAAAGTTAAATAACTATAGATAATTCCTTCAAGCTGAAATATACACATGTTCGCACAGTAATGTTGATTGTCTACCACGGTAATGTTAAACTGACTAACATGTCTTTCTACTTGCACAAAGCCGGCTTATGTAGGTTAATCATTATGGCGTCTGCAAACTTTAACAAGCGACTACTTTGTGTGTTGAATAACACTCAGAAGGCACTCTCTCTCTCTCTCTCTCAATCACATGGCCGCTGTCACTAACATGCCTCGCGATCGAAGAAGCGGGGATGTTCCGATGTGTCGGCCTACATAGGCTACCATCACATGTGTGTAGTATTTTGTCAATCCAGCTGGGAATGTGTTCAACTACCCTGCTGTTTAACTGCCGCTCTGTTCTGCCGATGTAGGTGGACTCGCACTTGCATATAAATTGTTATATACAATTGGATTTGGCGTACACAGCTACAGGTTCTTTTACTTCTGGGATGGGAATCGGTGTGGTTTTGTGCCTGATAACTGGAGTTGCAGCACAGAATGTTCGGCCGACTGCTGTGATGAGCCGGTCCTGTAGACGTTGCATTACGTCATCCCCGTTTCTTCTGGTTTTGGTTTGGGCTGTTGGCAGTGGCGCTCTATAAATCCTGTGGAGTACCCATTCAGGTTTAAGGCATTCTTCAGAGTTTCAAATTCCTCTCTCAGTGTGTCTTGGGTGCATATCTTCCTAACATGGTCAAACAGGGTCCGTACTAAGCCCCATTTGAACTGGACATGTGTATGGGGACATACCGCTGGGCAGAATAAGAGTTGCCAAAAATGCTTTCAACATCATGACATCAGTATTAACACCTAGAAATATTAATACCGCATTACACATGAAAATTGTCAAATGTTACGTATATTTAACACTACTATACGCGCGGAAGCCTGGACATTGAGCAAGCAATTAGAAAGTCGAGTAGAGGCCCTGGAGATGTGGATTTACAGAAGAGTATGTCGTATTTTATGGAAACAAAACAATCAAACACAAAGATTCTAGAAGAAATTTGGAATGGAAAGAGATTTGATGAAATAAATAAAAAAGAGGCAAGTGAAATATTTCGACTACTTTAAAAGACATAACCTCCTCATAAAACCATACGGGTGAACGGAGTAGAATACAAGCGAACAAGAGGTAGACAACGATACAAGTGGGAAGATAACATTAGGAGATGGACGAACATAAATCTGCCAGAATGTACAGTCAGGGCGATAGATAAATAGTGTTGGAGATCAGTTGCAGCCAACCTTCACTGTGGAGACGGCACTTGATTAGTTGATACAAGAACAGATACTATATTTCTTAAACGGCCTCTTAGTCCCACTATGTACCAAGACCTTAGCCAGATTGCCGTGAAACAAGGTGCTGAATAGTATGCGCTTCTCCCAGGGGCCAAAGAGACCCTCACGTCTTATGTTTGGTGTGGGCCTTTTTCAGGCCGGACAAAAATGTTTATATTCAGAGCACAATCAACACTGACAATTAAGGGATAAAACATTGAATGTAATGTCGAGCTGAAATACAAATATGCATTATAAATCTCTCATGCACTAAAAATAAAACCTTTACTTTTACAAAATCTTTGAAGAGAACTTAAAATTACTATCCCATTATTGATGCTGAATAAAGCTTTCTCTAATTTCTATGAAAATTGTGTAGAACATTAGAAATTGTTTTGCATTCCTATTCTCTTTTTGATTTCTGTTTCACTTCCTTGTTCTAATATCTCCCCATTTACTGTGATATTCATTGTTACCTTTCCTTTCCACAGCTAATTATCATAGTTTACGTTTTATGGGATGTTAATATCTAAGCCACATTCTGCACTATGCCTGTTTACTTGTTCAGGCTTTGTAACTCTTGCTCGATTTCTGCTAGTAACATTGTATCGTCAGCATAACTAAGATTGATTATGATTCTTTCATTGATTTTAAGTCCAGACAGTTCAACTTGTTTAAAAATTCTTTCCATGTATAGATTGACTAGACAACGCGCATCAATGCCGTACTCCTCTTGTTATCTCTATGGGCTGCGAATAATTATTGTCGTATCTATTTGACGCCACTTGTTCCTAGTACAGGTTACTAATACCTCTGATGTCTTTTCCGGCTACTCCTGTATATTAAAGGTATGTAATTAATTGCCCATATTTTACTCTATCAAAAGCTTTCTTGTAGTCTATAAAACATGCATATATAGTTTTCTGAACTTCCGTATATTTTTTTTAAATTAACATCCTCAAATAGATTATTGCTTTTCTGGTGCCACTGTTTTTGTGGAACCCATATTGTTCTTCAGCTACTTCCATATGTATTTTATTTTGAATTCTTTCTTGTATGGCCTTGAGGAGTATTTTAGTTATATGGCCCTTTAAGCAAATAGTTCTGTAATTTAAGCTAATAATTCTGGAATCAACCACTGTTTATTGCCTTCATCGACCTCACAACGGCATTTGATTTGGTCAGTCGTGAGGGTCTGCTCAAGGCACTAAAGAAGATTGGCTGCCCACCAACTCTTCTGTCCATTGTGGAATCGTTCCACACAGGCATGAAGGGTACAATCAAGTTCGATGGTGCAACTTCTGAAGAGTTTGAAATCAAGGGTGGAGTTAATCAAGGTTGTGTACTAGTGCCCAACCTCTTTGGAATATACTTTTCACTTCTATGAAATATGCCTTTCGTGATCAAGATGGTGGTATATACATTCACTCACGCTCATATGGCGGCCTT
The DNA here is from genome assembly GCA_014155875.1 of Cepaea nemoralis. Classification (NCBI taxonomy): domain Eukaryota; kingdom Metazoa; phylum Mollusca; class Gastropoda; order Stylommatophora; family Helicidae; genus Cepaea; species Cepaea nemoralis. The sequence continues at coordinate 1,257,617 of JACEFZ010016799.1, read as the reverse complement.
TATAATGCGCAGAGATTGAAGGCCAAGACCAAAATTAGGAGGGTACTGATCCGAGAGTTGCTTTTTGCTGATGATGCTGCAATTACGACCCACTCTGAGGAAGAATTGCAACGTCTACTATTTGCATTCTCCAATGCTTGTTCTGAATTTGGTTTAACAATTAGCAAAAAGAAGTCGCAGATTATGTCACAAGGTGCACATGGGGTACCATCAATCTTTATTGACGACACCGAACTGGAGATAGTGGACCATTTTATATATCTAGGATCAGAGGTAAATAGCAAATTATCCCTAGATCAGGACATCAACATCAGGATTGGTAAAGCAGCAACAACAATGAACAGGTTAACAAAAAGAGTCTGGGAGAACAGGAAGCTTACTGCCAAAACAAAAGAACTTATCTATCAAGCCTGTGTCCTTAGTACTCTTCTTTATGGCAGTGAAACCTGGTCAACTTACTCACTCAAAGAGAAACTTTTAAACAGCTTTCATATACGGTGTCTGCGAATGCTTGGTATTAAGTATTAAGTATACCACTTGGTATTAAGTGGCAAGACAAAATCACAAATACTGAAGTATTGGAAAGATCAGGTTGTGTGACGGTTTGTTCCATGCTCAGTCGGCGTAGACTTAGATGGATAGGACACGTTAGGAGGATGGATGATGGTAGAATACCAAAGGACATCTTTTTTGGTGAATTACTAATGGATAAGAGATCTTAGGGTCGGTCTCTACTACGATACAAAGATGTGTGTAAGCGGGACATGATTGATACAGGCATTGATAATGCACATTGGGAGCAAGTCGCCGCTGAACGTGTTCCGTGGAGGGCACATATCAGAAATTGATTAAAGGCAAAGACATATAAAGATAAAGACATATCAGAAATGGATTAAAAACTATAATTGCAGATACGTCACATACTGAGCTATGGAGGCGTAAGATGGTACGTGATGGTGAAAATGACCATGTGTTCACATGCATCAACTGTGGACGAACATTTACAACGCGAATTGACTTTATTAGTCACATTCGCTACCGACATGGGTTGTAGTTATTATGCCTTTTTGAAGCACAATGTAACAAACTATCGTCTGTCAAGGCGGCAAGGTGCCAATGTTTGTAATCCTCACAATCAACAGCTTTTGGCGTTTTGGGTAATGTGATGGAAATGGATATATATATATATATATATATATATATATATATACTATATATATATATATATATAATATATATATATATATATATATATACTATATATATTCTTCTTCTTCTGCGTTCCGAGCCATTGAGGTTCTTTGCTGCAGATACAATCCGTCTCCATTGGATATATTGAATAAGGATTTTATCATCTCTGTTCTTATTTCCACGAGACATGCTAAATTTCTTCTTTCATCTTTAATTCCCCCCCCCCCCTTTTTCCTTCTTTAATGCAATAAAGCGATTCTTGTGTCGCGACAATGATTAAAAGTAGACTTACCTGGCTAGGGCCACCACCTTGCTTCTTTATTATTACTATTATCTTTATTGTTATTATATTACATTTCATTGGAATTTGTAGAATGAAATATAGTGTGGAGGAATGTCTGTATGGTTTTGCAGATACACGTGAATGCATGTGTGGGTGCAGGCTATCAGGCAGACAAGTATGTCAGACACCGCGGCCTCCTACCTTCTCACGCCGAGATTGATCACATGCATGGCCACTGAGCTGAAGTCAAGCTGTGCTTCTGTTCCACAGTCGTGCCAGCAAAATAAGATGCATAATGAACATTTGACACCTGTAATCCGCTCTTTGCATGTTCGAAGCAAAACAAAACATTTAACGTTGATTAAATGTTTCAAAGACAGAAATACGTAAAAGTTGTCATATTTGTAAAATGAGTTCTTTCTTTCTTTTTTTTTTTTTTTTTGGTGTGTGTGTGGGGGGGGGGGGGGGGGGGGGCATCAAATCTCGTGACTCCGAAATCCGAAAGGAAAATGTTTAAGGGAATAAAACATTCATACAATCTTAAAGAAGAGGTGCTTGATTCGTATAAAGCAAACGAGGAGTGCAATATAAACATAGAGAGCAGAGAAACTGACATCACTGGTGAATATAACATCAAAGATTTTCCATTATCGATCACTAGAGGAAATGACTATACATTCAAAACAATGCTTTCCCATAGTGAATTTAAACACAGACGTCATAAACAAAATTTTGCTCGATTTATTGCCTGGCATATTTCGCGGCATCTCATCAGTGCGTCCACACTGCAGTGGTATATACTTGTAGCATATGAAGTGGATAAACAAATAACACTTTAGCTGAAATACTAAGTACATAATGGCTGGTATTGTTCGAATATGGAGAAGTGTTAGACTTCCGTGGGGATAACGTTTTTCCATATTAGAACAATATCAGCGACTGTGTACTTTGTATTGTAGCCAAAGTATTATTTATATATCCATTTTATATGATTTATAATTTTGCTGTATGCACCTGGCGAGATGTAGCAAAATATGCCAGACAAGGAATCGTACAATATTGTGTTTAAGGCGTCTGCGTTTCAACTCTATATATTATCATACAATATTGTGTTTATGGCGTCTGTGTTTCAACTCTATATATTATCGAATCTGTCCAAGTTCTAATGGAGTCGCGATAGTGTAGTGGCTAGCACGGTCGTCTGCTGGCCTGGTGGTTATATGTTCGAATCGACGTCAAGTCGGATTATACTTTAATTGACATGAACTCCCAGGTTGACCCAACCTATAATAGGATCCGTAAATATCAGGAAGCCATACATCAAAAAAGAACTAGAAAGAAAGCAATGAATGCATCACCAAAATACGAGAAGTAGATGGTAAGTTTTACTAGAACAAGATCACAAGTAACTAAATGGATGTTGCAGCATAAACCTTCGTCAGCACAGAAACAACAAACAATCATCGATACAATTACATGAAAAATACTACATGAAATATAGATATAAAAGTTTCTAATCTATTTTCTTGATGTCGACTGGACATTAATTCCACCCGAAATAAATCGGAGTAGCAACTTTCGCTTGAAAACCACATCAAATCCGAAAAGACTATAGCAGACTTTCAGAGAGAGAACAATGTAAGAAAAACGAAATAGCTCGTACAGCAGCACCAGACTTTGAGAAAGACAGCAGCAAATTCTGGAAATTAGCAAGATCCCTCACCAATGAGAGTTCCTCACTTACAACCACACTGACTGACTCAGGCAAAACCATCAAAGGGAAATAAGCTGCAGATTTGCTTGTCAGACCATATAGTGCATAAAGCAATCTCTCTATCAGTATATGCCACTAGATATATATCAGAAATGAAATAAGATCAAACAAGGGGCAGCCTATCTCCGTAAGGAACCCATCACCCTTACAGAACTTCAATACGATATTGCTAAGCTTAACAAGAAAGAAAAATTAATCGCCGGGCCCAGATGATGAAAAAAATAAAAACGGGATTTCACTGTAGTTACCAAATTATCGATTCTCTTGAGTGGAAAATGGGAGCCCATCAAAACATTTACAATCAAAAGCGGATTTGCTGGCAAGACGAAGCAAAACAAACCTAAAACTCAGTGGGTTCGTAGGAAGACAGGAAACACAATCAGATACAACACCAAGGGGCGACACTGCAGGCGTGCTAAACTCAAGATGTATTCTTTTAAATGCTGTAATTTTTCCTCTAGGAATTTACTGATGCATTGTTTGTGCTACTGCATACAATTGTCATTCTGAAAAACAAAACCATTAAATCTAACCAGCAAGACAATACCCTCCTTGGACAACAATCACCTTCAAATTAATATCCCGTAAAGATAAAACCATCAGAACGTCATGGCGTGCTGTTGAGCGTAATCTAGCCTAGGAATCAACATACAGCTGAAATATGCTGGTGTTGACCGCAATATCCTGAAACAGGATGGAAAAGCGGGGGGGGGGGGGGGGGGGGGGGAATGTAAAACCGTGGGCGGCCGCTATTTGTGGCTGACTCAGTCACAGGATTATTATTCTGAGCCAGGGATTGACCCTAATATAACTTCTCTTTAGGGTTGAACAGGGTTGGGGTAATGATTTAATTGAAATCGGGGGAAAAAAGAATCGAAGTACTTTGGGAAAACTCATATGAAAACCTAATTTTATATACAACATTCAACATTTTTACACATTCACTTCCGTCAACTGAAGAGTTTACGAGGATTCAATTGTGTTATTCTAAAAGATATTATAAGTTTTTCATTAGAATTTCAATTACCTGAAACAACAATTTAACAATGATTATTGCTCGCTGGACTTTAGGCGGCCTAGTGTGCCTTGTCAATGAGAAGACCTGATCGTTCGGGGTCACATCGATTGACGGACGTCAGTAGCGACGATTGGGCAATTCTTCAGCTACAGCTTACGATGGGTGACGTTGTAATATTCTGTTGTGATAATTTGGCCGTGTCCAGAGCCAAACTCGAGTCTAGTGCTTCCACATTGACGTCGATAGGCCTTAGGTTCATACCAGAATACGATCAGCGTTGCCAGTGGTGGGTTGTCCTCAATATTTAAAGCAATTTATCAGTATGAATTTAAACATCGCTACCTTTGCCGTTCCAGAATAATAAATATTATGCAGTCATTTCACAAACATTTAGAGAATCTCGCTGCATTTGACGTCTGGGTTCTTGTTGTATTTGCAATTGTAAAGGAAACCACACAATACACCTTGAAAATACGTACTGTTTTGTATGAAATAAAACCACATTACACGGAAAACATGCAATTAAAATAGTGGAAAGGGGCATAACAACAAATCAGTAATTTTAAAGGACAATTCTATAACTTCTTCTTCTTCTTCTTCTTCTTCTTCTTCTTCTTCTTCTTCTTCTTCTTCTTCTTCTTCTTCAGCGTTCCGAGCCATTGAGGTTCTTTGCTGCAGATACAATCCGTCTCCATTCGTCTCTCTGGTGGACCTTCTCTTGCCAGTCGTTGATTCCAAGTGCTTGAAGGTCTGTACATGTATTATCTCTCCACCGCCTTCTTGGTCTACCTCGGGATCTAAGGTCATTTATTTCCTGAGTGTAAGCGAGTTTTGTTTCCCTATTATCTTCCATTCTTTCTATATGCCCCAGTCATTGTAGTCTATTAGCCTTCGTGATACCAGTGATTAGCGGGGACTTAAACAGATCATAAATGTCTTTGTTACTTCTTCTTTTCCACTCTCCACTTTGTGTATCCCTAATGGGTTCAAAGATGCGTCTTAAAATTTTGTTCTCAAAGGTTTGTAACAAGGCTTCGTCTCTTTTCGTTGTACTCCAGGTTTCAGAGCCATACAGTACAACTGGTCTTATCAGTGTTTTGTATATTGTGATTTTGGTGTTACGAGATAGCGCCTTTGATTTTAGTAGATGTTGTAGTGCATAGTATATCTTATTTCCAGAGTTGATTCTAGTTTGTATTTCTTCCCTTATGATGTTGGAGCAGTTGAAGATTGTACCCAGGTATTTGTATGTTTCCGTTCTTTTAATGGTCATATTATCTATTTGTATGTGGCCAGAGTTTTTAGCCATTCCGTCTCTTGAAATTACCATATATTCTGTCTTATCTTGGTTGATAACCAGCCCCATCTGTTGGGCTTTTTCCTTTAAGTGAGTCAATATTTCCAATGTCTTTTGTTCACTTTGCCCTATAATATCTATATCATCTGCATAACCAAGCAGCTTGGATGTTCCTCCAATATCACATTCCTCCTTTACCTTCCTTACAACTTTCTCTAGAGCCAGATTGAAGAGTAGCGGCGATAGTGCATCACCCTGTTTCAAGCCAGATCTTATTTGGAAGGGGTCTGATTTCCTGCCTTTATATGTTACTATATTATAAGTATCTTCCATGCATAGTCTGGTCATGTTGATTAACTTCCTTGGTATTCCAAATTCCTGCATAGTATTCCATAGACTATTCCTATGGACACTATCATAAGCCTTTTTAAAATCCACAAAAATGTTATGGAGATCTCTTTTATATTCCCAATGTTTCTCGGCTATTTGTCATAAGATACATATCTGATCTATTGTTGATCTGTTTTGTCTAAATCCCGCCTGGTAGTCACCTAATATGTCTTCTGAATATGGTTTTAGTCTATTTAGTAATACTGCGGATAGTATCTTATATCTTGTGGACAGTAGTGATATTCCTCTATAATTTCCACATTGGAACTTGTCTCCTTTCTTAAAGATAGGTATCAATAATGACTCTTTCCAGTCATGGGGTAATTCTTCTGTCCTCCAGATTGTTATTATTAGTTCGTATAGCTTTAGATGTAATGCATGGCCACCTGCCTTTATAAATTCAGCAGCAATTCCATCAGTCCCAGTTGCCTTATTGTTTTTAAGTCGTGTGATTACAAATAGGATTTCTTGAAATGTAGGTTCTTCAATTTGTGGTTCGCATGTTAGAACCTCTTCCTGTGGGAAAATGTTACTTGGAGCTTCACAATTTAGTAAGTCAATAAAATATTCTTTCCATGTGTTGCACATGTCCTTCATTGGTATTTATCATATTCCCATTTTTGTCTTTTAAACCATATGTGTTTTGTTGGTGCCCTCGTTTCATTGACTACAGTTCTTTAAAAAATTTTCTAGATTCATTTTTCTGGTGATTAGTTTCCATATCTTTGATTATATTACTCATATATTCTCGCTTCTGCTGTCTGACTATTTTTGTAGCCTCTTTACATTCATTTCTATAATGCTCTTCCTTTTGGATGTTATTGATGTCATTTAACTATACATGTCTGGCATTCTTCTTCCTAATGACTGCTTCTTCACATTTTTGATTTAACCATCTGTTCTTTCTATGCATGGTTAACACACCGAGACATTCTTCTGCGGTAGATTGAATTGTAATTTTGATGTTCAACCAAGTTTGGTCAACGCTTTCCTCCAAAGGGTTTTACAGAGTTTCAAGTTTACATCTTATTTCACCTGTAAATTTCTCTTTGACTGTAATGTCTTGTAGTTTTTCTCTGTTAAATGTTGGGTGTAATCTTTGTAATTTAGTATAGACACCTCTCTTAAGTTTTATTTTAAATTTTGCTCCAACGAGGAAGTGGTCACTGTGGCACTCAGCTCCTCTATAACTTCTGACTTGCTGTATGTTTGATGCATTTCTGTTGTTAATTAAAATGTGATCTATTTGATTATAGGTTCTCTTGTCACATGATTTCCAAGTTTGTTTGTGTATATCCTTTCTTTGTAGTCTGGTACTGCTAATCTGCAGTCCTTTGGCTTCTGCCAGGTTGATGACTCTCAATCCATTATTATTTGAAGTTGTATGTAGGCTTTCCATACCGGCCACTTTTTTTATTAGTTTGCACTCTACCTATTTGTGCATTGAAGTCTCCCAGCACAATCAGGATGTCCTGTTTGGGGGTTTCTTCTATGACATCTTCCAGATCATTATAAAAGTCTTCTTTAATATCATCTTCTTTCTCTTCAGTAGGTGCATGTACATTAATCATCGTTATATTTTTCCATTTACCTTTTATCGTAATTTACTAATCCTGTCATTAAAAGCTTTAAAGTTTAGAACGTTTCCCCATAACTCTTTTTTTATGGCAAATCCTGTTCCTAATTCATGTTTATTTTGGGTGTTTCCTCCATATATTATAATCATTCCATTTTGCTCTAAAGTACCCTCTCCTGGCCACCTTATTTCTTGAAATGCTGTTATATCCATTTGATATTCAACCAGCTCCCGGGTTAGTTCTTCGGCCGCTCCAGCTCGATATAGTGTTCGTACATTCCATGTTCCAAATCTCAAAAGTCCTTTAACGTTCTAAGGTCGTTGTCCAGATAAGTCAGTCCGATATCGAGGCTCATGTATCTGTTTCGTAACAAAGAAAGGTATTTACAAAGGTGGGGATGTTAACACCACGCTTCAACTCCCAACCTGGAGGACCAGGGTGTTTCTCTTTGTCTGTTCTCTACCCTTTGACCTGTCCGGCTTGGGAGGCCCTGCTGGTAGCTACGCTACCGCCGGCATAGCTCTCAGGGTCATTGAGAAACTCAAGCTCCCCCACCACGACAAGGTGGAAACACAATTCTATAACTAGCATATATAAATTATGTGATTTCAATAATTGTAGTATTTATATAAATTTTATTAAGTTTGCGTATAAATTATCGACAGTTAAATGCAGTATAAATATTGATTAAACTTTTAAGTTACTTTAAAATATTTTGTAAAAGTCAAGACTTTATTTTAGATGCGTGAGAATTTTATAACTTATTTTTAAAAACACAGCTGATCCACCACTCTGGTGATCGCGTTATCTGGCGAAACATGATCGCCCACGCTTATCGGCATGGCACATTATGATGAAGATGAGTCATTACACAAACATTTAGAGAATCTTGCTGCATTTGGCATCAGGGTTCTTGTATTTGCAAATGTATAGGAAAATACACAATGCACCCTGTAAATACATACTGTTTTGTGCGAAATAAAACCACATTAAAAGGAGACGAATAAATAAAATAGTGGAAAAGGCATAACAACACATGAGTTATTTCAAGGGACATAACTAAAAGTAGCATTAAATGTTTTATGAAATTTAAATAATTGTAGTATTTATCTAAATTGTTATAACCTTTTTATAGACATTAACGACAGTTATATGTAGCATAAATAATGGTAATAATAATTTTAAGTTATCTTCAAAGATTTTATAACAGTAAAGGCATTATTTAAGAAGCGTGAGAATTTTATAACACATTTGTATATTTCTGCTGGATTTTGCATTATTTATTGTATCCTTCGATGTCTACCTCTAATATTGGTTCTTTGTAAAATTTTTGTCAGGCCCGTGAAAGGGCCACAACAAAAACTGGACGTGGGTACAATTTTTGCCCCAGGGGGAACCGCACGAGTCCTTGATATTCCGCACTTTGGATTTTTTAAAGGCAAGTTGGTTAAGATTAAAGGCACATGGTAGAACTAAGAGCCCTTATAAAAATGTAGTATCTTTTCTTCTATCAATCAATCATGCGCCGTCTTCACAATGAAGATGTGTTGCAGGGGATCTCCTACACTGTGTGTCAGATTGATGTTCGTCCACCTCTTTATGTTATCTTCCCACTTGTATCGTTATCTACCTTTTGCTCACTTGCCTTCAACTTTGTCCTTGCCATGTATCAACAGATTTCATTCGGTACAAGTTATAGTCGACAGGAACAGGCTGGATTAGAGTTAACAATATAATAGTTACAATCACCATGAAAGCGTGGTATAATGGGAGACACGGAGAATGGTGGTGCTGATTCAGCAGTAGAACGATGAATACAAGAAAATGAAAGTACTCGAGGTTGCGACCTCAAAACATCACATGAATAGACTGAGGTGACGTCACGAGCAAGACACTTCTGGATGTTAGTCAACCAAGGGTGCGAGTTGGAAAGGTGAATAGCCTACAGTCGTTGCAAACATCAAATACATTATAGAAATACTACCAGCAAGTTTGCTACAAAGTATCGCGACAGGCTAGCGCTGCTAATCAAGTATTGATGCGGAATGCAGATCAAAGTGAGCGACGCTCGTCTATCAAGATTAGCCGTGCAGTGTGCCCAAACATGGCCAGACAGGAATGTAAGTTGGCGTCCTTAGAAAACTCACTGTGTAATTTTGTATAGAAAGGCATCTTAGAAACGGTCGAGACAATCACTGAGAATTAATAATAGTAACAGCAATCGGTGCACGAATAAATTATTAAGTACATCTACCCTCCTAAAGACTCTGAGCATGCTGTGACAGTGGTCGACTGTTTGAGAGAACATTGTCATGAATAAACAAAGGTGATCTGTTTCGAGGACGTCAAGTTGTACATTTGTGCAGTGATTACTTGTGTTTTCGTGAAGAGTGCCACTACATCATAACGAGCTAGAGCAGATGTCTGGCAACCCTTCAGAATGGTTTTTATGAGAATGTTATGTCTTTTAACGTGGCCGAAATATTAAATTGGCCTCTTTTTTATTTCTTTCATCAACTTTATTTTCATTCCCAGTTTTTCTAAAACCTTTGTATTTGAATGTTTTTGTTTCAATGAAGTACGACATATTCTTCTGAAAATCCACATCTACAGGGCCTCTATTCGACGTTCTAATTGCTTGTTTATTGTCTAGGCATCAGCGCCACATAGTAGTGTTGAATATAGTAACATTTGACAATTCTCATTTTTAATGCGGTGTTAATCTCTCTAGATGTTCATACTGATTTCATGATGTTAAAAGCATTTTTGGTCATTCCTATACTCTTTTTGATTTCTGTTTAACATCTGCCATCATCTGTTATTACATGTCCAAAACAGCAGAAACTTGTTACTTGTTCTACAATCTCCCAGTTTACTGTGATGTTCATTGTTGACCTTTCTATTCCACTGGTAATTGTCATAGTTTTCGTTGATTAGATTTTAATATCTAAGCCACATTCTCCACCATGCCTGGTTAAGTGTTCAGATTTTGTAACTCTTGCTCGCTTTCTGCTAGTAACAAGGAATCGTCAGCATACCTAAGATTGTTTATGATTCTTCCTGTAATGTTAAGTCCAGGCAGTTCGACTTGTTTAACAATCATTTCTGTATATAGGTTGGAGAGGCTAGAGCACTCATCCCTGTCGTACCCCTCCTTTTATCTCTATGGGCGACGAATAATTATTTCCGTATCTAATTGTCGCCACTTTTTCCCAGTACAAGATACCAATAAGTGTGATATCCTTTCCGACTACTCCTATATCATGAAGGCATGCAATTAATCCTTCATGCTGTATTCTATTACAATTTTTCTTGAAGTTTATACAACATACATATATATTTTTCTGAATTGCTATACACATTGGCACCTTTCCGTCTTGACAGACGATAGTTTGTGCTTCTAGAGGATTAGCTTCATAATAACTTTTACCCATGGCGGTAGCGAATGTGACTGATAAGGCCAATTTGCGCTGTAAATGTTCGTTCACAGTGGGTGTATGTGAACACGTGGTCATTTCCACCATCATGCACCATCTTACGTCTCAAAAGCTCGGTGTGTGACTTATCTGCAATAATTTTCTCTTTTGTCTTTATTCCATTTCTGATGTTTGCCCTCCATGCAACACGTTCAGCGGCGACTTGCTCCCAGTGTGCATTATCAATGCCTGTATCAATCATGTCCCGCTTACACACATCTTTGTATCGTAGTAGAGGCCGGCCCTGAGATCTCTTACCCATCTGTAATTCACCAAAAATGATGTCCTTTTGTATTCTACCATCATCCATCATCCTAAGATGTCCTATCCATCTAAGTCTACGAAGACTGAGCATGGAATAAACTGTCACACAACCTGATCTTTCCAATACTTCAGTATTTGTGATTTTGTCTTGCCACTTAATACCAAGAATTCTTCGCAGACACCGCATATGAAAGCTGTTTAAATTGTTCTCTTGGTGTGAGTAAGTTGTCCAGGTTTCACTGCCATAGAGAAGAGTACTAAGGACACAGGCTTGATAGACAAGGACTTTTGTTTTGGCAGTAAGCTTCCTGTTCTCCCAGACTCTTTTTCTTAACCTGTTCATTGTTGTTGCTGCCTTACCAATCCGGATGTTGATTTCCTGATCTAGGGATAATTTGCTATTTACCACTGATCCTAGATATGTACAATGGTCTACCATCTCTAGTTCGGCGTCGTCAATAAAGATTGATGGTACCCCATGTGCACCTTGTGACATAATCTGTGTCTTCTTTTTGCTAATTGTTAAACCAAATTCAGAACAAGCATTGGAGAATGCAGATAGTACACATTGTAATTATTCCTCAGAGTGGGTCATAACTGCAGCATAATCTGCAAAAAGCAACTCTCTGATCAGTACCCTCCTAATTTTGGCCTTGGCCTTCAATCTCTGAGCATCGTAGAGGCCGCCATCTGAGCGTGAGTGAATGTATATACCACCATCCTGATCATGAAAGGCATATTTCAGTAGAAGTGAAAAGTATATTCCAAAGAGGGTGGGAGCTAGTACACAACCTTGCTTAACTCCACTCTTGATTTCAAACTCTTCAGAGGTTGCACCACCAAACTTGATTATACCCTTCATGCCTGTGTGGAACGATTCCACAATGGACAGAAGAGTTGGTGGGCAGCCAATCTTCTTTAGTGCCTTGAACAGACCCTCACGACTGACCAAATCAAATGCCTTTGTGAGGTCGATGAAGGCAATAAACAGTGGTTGATTCTGTTCACGGCATTTTTCTTGCATTTGTCGCAATGAGAATATCATATCAATGGTAGACCGGTTCTGTCGAAAGCCACACTGTGATTCGGGGTAGACTTGATCTCCTAGGACTTGAAGTCTGCGCAGAACAATTCTGGCAAATACTTTTCCAACAATACACAGAAGTGAGATACCCCTATAGTTGTTGCAGTCGCTCCGATCGCCCTTGTTCTTGTACAGTGTTATGATGCTTGAATCTTTGAAATCCTGTGGGACTTGTCCTTCTCGCCAGCATAGCTCTATTAGCTGGTGGATCTGTAGAGTGAGTGTGTCTTGCCCACTCCTGATAACCTCTATTGGAATCCCATCCTTACCTGGAGCCTTGCCAGATGCAAGTTCATTTATAGCACACTTAACTTCTGTTATGGTGGGAAGTGTGTCCAGGTGGTCAAGAGTTGGTAGAGCCTCTATGGCGTTGAGGGCATCATCCGCTAGTTTGGTCTCACTTGAGTAAAGCTCCAAATAGTGCTCTACCCATCTGTCCATCTGCTGTTTCTTATCAGTTATGATTTCTCCAGTCAAGGTTTTCAATGGTGCACTTCTTTTGATCATTGGACCACAGGCTTTCTTTATTCCTTCATACATGCTTCTGATGTTTCCCTTATCACTTGCGATTTGAATGGACTCACATAACTTGATCCAATAATCATTTGCACATTGCCTGGCAGCCTTTTGCACATCCTTCCTAGTTTGCCTTAGCTCACTCAGAGTGTTACGCGTTGGTCTTTCCTTGTTTCTTAGGAGAGCTATCTTCTTCTTATCAATCAAGGGCTGCAGAGTCTGGCTGTTTGCCGCAAACCAGTCCTGCCTCTTATGATCCACAGTGCCGTAAACCCCTACGGCAGTTTTATAAAGAGTTTCCTTAAGTTGACCCCACTTTTCATTTACTGTACAATTTTCTGGTGTATCAGTGAAAGCGTCTTCAAGTTGCTGTTGAAACTGAAAGCACTTTTCAGGATCGTGAGTGTTAATAATATTAATCCTGGGGCTAGATTTGTGTTTAGCTGTGTAGATTCTCTTTGGTCTCAGTCTAACCCTTGCAACAACCAAAGAATGATCCGTATCACAGTCAGCACTGTGGTAACTTCGAGTCAACGATATATGGTTCAAATGTTGTCTCCGTGTGATGATTAAGTCCAGCTGGTGCCAATGGCCGGATCTTGGATGTTTCCATGTGACCTTATGCAGCTCTTTTGTTTTAAAAAGGAGTTTGTAATACATAGGTCATTTCTGGTGCAATGCTCCAGCAGCCTTTGCCCATTTTCATTCATGCGACCGATGTTGTATTTTCCAAGGCACACTGGCCATGAACTCGAGTCCTTGCCCACACGAGCATTGAAATCACCGAGCATATAAATGTAGTCAGATTTTGGAACTGCCTTGATCACGGAGTCTAACTCCTCATAGAACGAATCCTTCACATCATCAGAGGAATCGAGTGTCGGTGCATATGCAGTAATAATGGTGGCAAAACCATTGCCAAGCACAGGGATAATAGTCTTTCATTTCCTCCTGCTGGAATTTCACTCATTCCCAGTAGCGAATTCTTCACAGCAAAGCCCACACCGTGTTGCCTTTTTTCTGTCTGCCCTCTACCCTTCCAAAAAAGGTGTAATTGTTTTCCCTGAGTGACCCTTCCTCAGCGAGGCGAGTCTCCTGCAGGCCAGCAATATCAATGTTAAGACGATTGAGTTCGGCATCAATCACAGCCGTTTTTCTCACATCGTCAATATTGGTCAAGTCAGTGGAAAATCCTGGACACATGGTTCTCACGTTCCAGGTTGCAAGCCGTAGCTTGAGGTTTCTATTTGTCTTTTTATTAGTACCTGGTGCATTGGTTTTACAGCCAGCGATTCAGATTTTGTCTTGGCCCCAAGCACCCACTGAAGCAGGCAGGCTATGACGGATAAGCATCCAAGTGGCCGCGGGCTGCCCAGCTTGACGCCGCCGGTAGCTGATCAGTGACACCTGCAGATGTCTCCCACCGTCAGAGGAAACGCGTGGCTCCCCATGTCTACGCCAATTGACAGGGACTTATAACCCGTAACAGTTACCTCTCGCTTTGATTCCGAGACCAGTTATGACCAGGGATGGAGTTATTGCCTCTCCATAGCACAAAGCCTGGGCTAAAATATAGAGATCATGTGTTTCCCATGCAGCATGATCCCTCTCTCGGCCTGCATAGTTCACTCCAGAGGAAAGGTAACACCTCTACATCTGGAACAAGACAAGCTGCAGAAGCTGCCGGATCAGCAAAGCAATGCTCTAACTGTCCACCTGTCGGAGCTTCGATCATAGACCAGCCGCCAATCAAGGCTTAGGGCCTGGTCTGCCCTGCCATGACATTTTGTCTTTAGGTTGCATTTCCTCGTACCAGGTAAGGCTTGTCCCTCCCAATTACGCTCTTCCGCCCGAAGCCGTTGGCACAATGTGGGGCATCGGGTTTGGTAAGCGCCGCTCAACGTTCGGCGCTAATAGAAAGCAGGTAGTACAGTCTACTGTTATACGGTAGCCCAGTAATATCTGACTAAGACCTGACACACACACACACACACACACATATATATATATATTTATCATCACATAATTTTGTGATAGCATCAATGCCAAAGCTAGATAGGGATTTTATTACCTCTGTTGTTATCTTCTTGGGAATTCCAGCCTGTCCTTGTTCCATCTTTAATGCCCTTCTTTCCTTCTTTAATGTTATTTAGAGGTTCTTGAATCTCGACAGTGATTAAGGGTAGACTTATCTGGCCATGTCCACAAGCTTACTACTATTATTACTATTAACATTATTATTATTATTATTATTATTATTATTATTATTATTATTATTAGTTGCGCATATCCTGTGTACAGGACATCGCTATCACCACCAGCATTTTAATGCTGCTGTTGATGTCTTGGCATGTTTTACGTTCAGTAGTTTGCCATTGCTTTCTGAACGACCGGCTCCCATACCAACACGTTAAACACATAACGTGATACGGTCTGCTGCCAAATCGGTCGCCGCCGCGTTTTCGAACGCGTGGTAAGCGGATTACGAATCGGATTACAGATTATATATATATATATATATATATATATATATATATATATATATATATATATATATATATAATCTGTAATCCGATTCGTAATCCGCTATATATATATATATATAGTTGCCTATCCCTTACAGGACGTTGCAGTCAACACCATCATTTGTCAGCTGTTGTCGATGTTCTTGGCAAGATTACGCTCAGTAGTTTGCCATTGCTTTCTGAGCGACCGGTTCACATTCCCAGTAAGTTACCAACGCGACGCGATCCGCTTCCGAAACTCACGCAGCTGTGTTCCTCACGTGGATAAACTTGATTACGGAGAAAGTCGTTAACACCTTTGCCAGGGAGATCGGCATTATAGAGTTAGTAAAATGACTTGTATTATTATTATTATTATTATTATTATTATTATTATTATTATTATTATTAGAGTTTTATATTCATTGTCATCATTATTCATCATCATCTAATATAATGAGTATAATGATGATGATGAATTATTCATTAGTCATTAGCTACTAATGACTAATGACTAATTCATCATCATCATCATCATCATCATTATACTCATTATGTTAGCGTTTGTAAAATGGAATATAGTGTCGGGACGTGTCTGTGTGGTTTTAGAGATACATATATATGCCTGTGTGGGTGTGGGATATCAGGCAAGCGTGCTAGACACCGCGGCCTCCTACCTTCTCATGCCGAGATTGATCACATGAATGGCCACTGAGCGGGGTCAAGCTGTGCTTCTGTCCCACAGTTGTGCCAGCCAAATACAATGCAGAATGAATATTTGACACCTGTGATTCGCATTTTTCCTGTTCGAAGCAAAACAAAACCGTTAATGTTAATTAAATGTTTCAAAGAGAGAAACACGCAAAAGTGTTCATGTCTGTTAAACATCTCGTGAAGCCGAAATCCTTAGGGAACATTTTTAAGGTGATAAAAAATTAATGCAATCTTAAAGAAGAGGCGTCTGAATGGTATAAGAACAAAAGGAGACTATATATAAACATAGAGAGCAGAGAAAACAACATCAGTAGTGAATACAACATCAAAGAAGCCAACATTTTACTTTATCCATCTCTAGACAAAATGATAAATATTTAAAACGATGTTTACGCGTAGTGAATTTAAACACAGGTGCTAGAAACAAAATATTTCCCGATTTATTGCCTGGCATATTTCGGCGCATCTCGTCAGTGTTTCCACACTACAGTGTTATATACTCAAATCATATGAAGTGTATACACAAATAAAACTTAGACTGTAATACTAAGTATTACATCAGAGAGGGCTCATTCAACGGCCAAGTTAACATCCAGGATCTCCAACAGGTAGCAGCGAACTGCCAGACATGGAGAGCCATGACTTCTGCCCTATGCGCCGCCTTGGGCTCAAGACGAAAGACTAACTAACTGAGTGAGTGGCACCTTGCAATCTTGACAGACTAAAGTATGTGAGTTGGAATGTGGCCAATATTCCATCACAATGCCTGGGCAGAGCTTCAGAGAAACATGTGGTGCCAAAACGACATGTTCCCTCTCTCGGTCTAATCTCGTGTATTCCAGAGGAATGGGTAACCAATACGTCTGGCACAAGGTAGGCTGCAGACGCTGGCGGCACAGCGTCAATCCTCCGAGACCTCGCCACCACGACCAGATGGCGAGTGATGGCCATACCCTGGAAATCAAGAGACCCGGCTTAGAGACGTTCAGCCAAGTCCCACAGGTGAGGGCCTCATACGCGACCGGACCGTAAGGGGAGTACTTCTGTCAATCACAGTGTCCGGACCTGTGTAAAGCGTGCACTACCGTCAGACTCCCCAATTGACTTTTGCGGATCCCGGGACCAACGGGAATAGGCCCGTCAAAGATATTGCAGGAGATTTTGTTCGTCTGTTGCGAGCAAATCTACCGCCCGTCCTTCTACTGTGCGGCTCTCGCGACTAGCGAGAATAGGCCCGCTGGTGATATTGCTCGTCTGTTGCGGGCAAATCTCTATCGATGACTGAATAAGTAAAGAAACGATAAAAGTAGTGGGCTTGGTAGAATCAGCGGGGAAAGAAGACTCTGTTGAGCTTGACTCTAGTCCGACTTTGTGAAGACACATGAAGGGTGAAGCATAGGTGGGAGCGCAATTGAATTACCACTAACTAACTAAAGGTAAAATCGTGGACAATCGCTATTTTTGGCTGACACAGTCACATGATTATTCATCTCAGCTAGGGATGGACTCTAATATAACTACTCTTTGAGGTTGAACGGAGTAGGGATAATGGTATATAACTGAAATCGAAAAAGAAAAAAAAAGAATCAGTTTAGTTTAGTCGATGGATCAACATCACGGCACACGGGTGTAACCCATAAGTGCTCCGTTCCCCTCCTTACTCAAACCTGAGTCTGGAGAAACTCAGCTCAGTGCACGAACTCCGTAGCACCGAAGTAGGATCCTGAAATACTTTGGGTAGATTTTTAGCTCGAAATATTGCCCGGGCAGCGCCGTTAGGCTACTCTTCTTCGATTTCCAACTGCCAAGGGATATTTTTACGTGCGCAACAATACACACGGGCGTCCGATTTCACTACTCAGAGACCAGAGTAAATGTTATTACTAGAAGTCCACGTTAAATAAATCCCGGTCATCGCCGAGGCTTGAACCCGGGACCTCCAGCACTCGAGGCGGACACCATACCTCTAGACCACACATCCCCCACCCCCCACCCCACCCCCCCCCCTTTTTCCACAAAAAAGAAGGGGGGAAAAATAATCGAAGGACTTTGGACAAACCCATATCAAAACCTAATTTCATATACAACATTCAACATTTTTACACGTTCATTTCAGTCAGCTGAAGAGTTTACGAGTATTCAATTGCGTTATTCTTAAAGATACTCTTAAGTTTTTCTTTTGGAATTGATATTACCTAAAACAACAATTTATCAATATTATTTTTTGTTCGCTCGCTTAAACTCAAGCATAGTCCTTACACACTGTTTAAAGTAGTAAAGGATTGAATTTTGCGTGTTGGCTTGCTTTCCCTTTTATCGGTGTCACTCGCCATTCAGGCGAGCCCACTCCGACTTCAGATGTACTAGTAATTAACGCCCCCAAGTAAAGGACGGAAGCCATGTAGTTGTGCTTCCGTCGGCCGAGTTCTGGGGATCATTGGGACACGCAAGCGCCCCCCCCCCCCCCCACACCACGGCAAGGTGCAGACACATCGAAGGGGGGTGGGGGATTTTCAGTATGAATTCAAACATGGCTACATTTGCGGTTCTAGAATAATAAATATCATGCAGTCATTACACAAACATTTAGAGAATCATTCTGCATTTGACGTCTGGGTTCTTGTATTTGCAAATAAGAAGGAAAACACGCTGGTCTCCCTGGTCGAGGAGTTAGCAGCTTTCTCCGTAACCCCGAATACTCTCGTGGTTGAAGTGAGTGCACGAGAATTGGAAGCGGTTCTAGTCGCGCCAGTGACTTATGAGAGTATGGAGCCGGTCGCTCAGAAAGTCGTGGCGTGCTGATGAGCGTAATCTAGCCTAGGAATCAACATACAGCTGAAAGATGCTGATGTTGACCGCAATATCCTGAAATAGGATGGAAACGCGGGGGAAAAAAAGAAAACACACAATGCACCTTGTAGATACACACCGTTTTGTACGAAATAAAACCACATTAACCGGAAGACATGTAATTAAAATAATGGAAAGGGACATAACAACAAATCAGTTATTTCAAAGCAAAATTCTAGAAGTAGCATAAATGTATTATGTGATTTAAATAATTGTAGTATTTTTCTATATGTTTATAAAATTTACACAGAAATTGGCGACAGTTACATGCAATGGATAATAATGTTAAGTTATCTTTCAAAGTTGTATAAAAGTAAAGGTATTATTTTAGGTGCGTGAGAATTTTATAACTCATTATTCTATTTCTCCTCGATATTACATGAAGTGGTTTATCTGTTCGCAGATAGATTCTTTTGATTTCCATAATTTATAAGTAATTTTGTCAGGCCTTTACAAGGCCTACAATAAACACAGAGACGTTGGGACATAATTGGCGGTTTTGGACCCTGGAAGGAACTGCGAGATACCGCTCTTTAATTTCTTTTAATGCAATTTGGCTAAGATGGAAGGCACATAAGGGGGCTAATAGGCCTGTTACAAATGTAGTATCTATGTTTGAATCAATCAATCACTTGCCGTCTCCACAGTGAGTGTTGGTTGCAGTGGATCTCCAACACTGTCTGTCTCTCGCCCTGACTGTACATTCTGTCAGGTTGATGTTCGTCCATCTCTTAATGTTATCTTTCCACTTGTATCGTTGTCTATGTTTTGCTCACTTGCCTTCAACCTTGCACTCCATGTGCAGTGTGTCAATTTGATACATGTGATACCTGCCAGTTCGTATCTGTGTTTTGACTTGGTATCCTATTACTTCCTAATGTGACAATCCACAATTTATATCTCCTACCAATGCAATATTCATGCATCTAGTGTTGGTTCTAGGGGTGTAACGTCTTTATCCGTGATCCCGTTTACTCTCGTGAGTGGCGTGACGTACGGCGAGAATCTGTAGGGGTTCTGGCCGCGGCCGTGACTTACGGGGTATGTGAGCCGGCCGCTCAGAAAGCAATGGCAAACTACTGAGCGTAATCTTGCCATGAAATCAACAATCAGCTGAAAGATGCTGATGTTGATTGACAGCGATGTCCTGTAAAGGATATGGAAAAAAAATAGTGGTCGGTATCATGTTGAAAAATAGTCTACATGTTACGTCTTAGGACACATTTTTATTAAGGCATGATAGGGTAGAGTTACACAGTAGTTACATTGTCATATACATTTAAATTTTTATTTTTTTTTAAATAAATAAATAAAGTGAGTATGGTGAATATGAAAGTGTAAATTCTAATAAATATATTATTAATGTGTCAATTACGTAATAATTACATTATCGTGAATTAATATTGTATAGGATACGGAAGTGTCCCTCACCTAATACAGAAGTGTCCAACAGATCATATAAATAGCATTCCTCACCATGCAGAAATGCTCCTATCGTCATAAAGTAGTGACTCTCATGTCATAAAAATGTGTCCCTTTTTGGTTCCCAGTTTGACCTCGCCTGCAGCATCAAATGTGCATTGTGTGTTGTAGTGTGTAGACTGTTATCATACACTATTAACTACATTTTCTGCATTGTTCTCCTGGAGTCAGTATTCCAAGTAATTTCATTGTTACCTCTCATCAGTTTACCAGTGCTCATCATAGAATTCCGCAACTCTCTCAGGATTATTATCTAGGAACATTTCTCCAATTTTGTGAACGGTAGTTTCATTATTTGCGTCAATACTTTTGCATTTCGCATCATCAAAAACCTTCAACCATTCCTTCCACGCGTTCTTCAATTCTGCCACATGGCAAAATTAAGAAGATAATATGGCCAAATTAAGAAATATTGTTGGTCACATTAAAAAATATGTATGCCAAATTAAGAAAACATGGTAGGCATGTTAAGAAATATGAAAGCCTAATTAATAAAATGTTGGCCAAATTAAGATATACCATCATCATCATGTGCCATGCCGATAAACGTGGGCGGTCATGTATTTCATCTCACACAATCACCAGAGCCGCTGATCAGCTCCGTGTTCTTGTCTCGACCATACCACGTGCCAAACCATTCAGGTATTTTCTTCTCTTCCTTCCCCTTGTTCTTTTTCCCTTCAATCTTGCCAGTTGTTACCAAGTTCTCAAATTGATTTCTTCTCATAACGTGTTCAAAATGTTGTACAGTCTAGGTCTAATTTCTCCGAGAAGTTTGTGGTTTTCTTTTGTTTCTTTGTAGAACTCGGTCCTTGGTTTTTTAGCCTGTTCATGGTATTCTTTGCATGTTCCTCAGAAACCACATGTCTATAGCCTTCAGACGTTTTTAAGGTTGTCTGCTCATTGTCTATGCTTCACATCCATACAAAAGTACAGATTCTATATAGCAGTTCAACACTCTTTTTCTCGATGCAAATGACATTTATTCATTGGTCAGTATAATTCCCATCGTTCAACGGGCTACCTTCGCCTTAGCGATTCTTGTTCTAATCTCTTTATGGCCTCTCCCATTAGAAGTTATGACTGTTCCGAAATAATTGTACCGATTCACTTGTTTAAGAATATTCCCATTTACTTGCGACGAGGGCAGGCTGTAAAATCATATTAATAATCTGAGTTCAACATGCAGCAGATACAATATGAGTATAAATACAGCCAAAACCGAAGTAATGCAAGTTAGCAGATCTCCTGGTCCACTAAGTATAGAGATAAATACCACATCTCTGAAACAAATTATAGAATTCTAATATCTTGGAAGTATGATCACAGAAGATGACAGATTGGGCAGAGAAATCGAAATTAGATTTCAAAAAGCAAGTGCATTTACATATCAACTATCACCTATACTGAAATATCCAAATACACCCATGTTTGCAAACCGACAGATAATAAACAAAAATATCCACACCAACTCTACGCTACCAATCTCACACATGGACCTTATCCAAATCACATTTTCGCAAAATCAACACCTGGGAGATGAGATGCCCGAGGAGAGCTGCCAACTTACAATATGAGACCGAGTAAGAAATGGTGTTATCAGACAGACATTTGTATCAATACTTTGTGCCACATTTGTTGAAAGACAGAAGATCAAGTGGTTTGACCATCTCGTTAGAATGGAAAACCGCTAACTACCATCACTGGCCCTACATAAAAGAACATCTGTGACGAGACAAAGAGGACGCCCGAGAAGAAAATTGATTGACGACATAAAAACAATCACATTGTACAATCACACAGAATGGGACTGTTCAATGCCACACTTCGGGCCCGTGAGTGCAAATTATTCCTCCTAACGACACTTTGACGGCATAAGTGGAAGATGATGATGATGACTTGTGTATTACATTGTTGTAACTCCTTCTTCCCAGTGACGACCATAATCTGTGTCTTCTTGCAATTTAATTCTATCCCTAGCTGTTCACTGTGCGCAAAAACCGAATCTACTGAATGTTGCAGATCCTGCCTATTGTCTGCAATCAATACTATATCATCCGCACATCTAATGTTATTGATGTTACGACCCCAAATATTAATTCCTCTCATATCTTTTAAGTTGTGGACATGGAGGAGTCCTGACCATAAGATCAGAAATAGGATTGATTGCATTCTCATCAACAGAAGATTTCGAAATGTCTTAAAAGTCGCAAACACTAGCAAGCGCAGAATTCTACAGCGACCATAGATATCATCGGCCATATCATCATCATCATCATCATCATCATCATCATCATCATCATCATCATCATCATTATCATCATCATCATCATCATAAAGTGCCATGCCGACTGGCGTAGGCGGTCATGACTCCCCACAAATTGGTTTTCTGGATCAACTCTACAGTTCGAAATGCACGTAACCATATGATATCCGACTAGACCTCTGGTGCAGTCAACATTACAACATGAAATGATCAATGCCTTAGAAGAATATTGAATAGTGCAGATAGCCAGGCTGTTAATCTCTATATATGAAGCGGTTTCACTTAAAACCCTTAAAAGTATGATATAAATTACAATAATCATGTTATTGTCTTGTAACCTGTTAATATTGTTGTTAAAGATGTCAAGATTGATAAACATGCGACATCACGGTGCAGACAAACACAGTGACGTCATAAGTACAGTGTAAAGATGGTCGCCCCGCTTTTGACATGCACCAAGAGGAGCAGCGCTCTGTTATCCGTCTTTTATTTTTTAAATCTGTGAAAGGGTGAAACCTATGGAAATTCATCGGAGAATGAAGGTCCAGTAAAGTGGTGCATGCTTGTCAGTCCAGCAAGCGTATGAGTGGAGCAGGAAGTTTTAAAACTGTTCGGTCCGATGAAGATCTACAGCATGTGGTGTATGTGTGGTTACACACGCGACCAGGATATTTTTTTCCGACAGGAATCCAAGCACTTTCTAAGCGCTGGAGGACGTGCATTGGACGGAGTGGGGACTACATCGAAAAATTATACATTTGTTCTTTACTTTTTCAGAATATCATCATCCAGTGCCTCACAGGCTGGCGTGGGCGACATGCCTCTCTACAAATTGCGATCTCCGACTGCATGAATCAATTGGTGTGTTGATTCCTTTCTGTGCCATGACACAAGACAGTCAAGAATCTTCTCACGCTGTTTTCCTCTATCTCTCTTTCAGCAAATCTTTCCGGTTGTCACAACATGTTCCAGTTTTTGTCTTCTCACAACTCACACGTTGACTGCCTCTTTCTGATGTATGTGATAAATTGTCTTTGCGACTCAGCTTTCTTTAAAACATTTGTATTGCTCATTTTGGTTGTCCAATTAATTTTCAGCATTCTTCTATAAAACCACATCTCCAAGGCTTCCGGTTTTATTTTTCCAGAATATATTAACCCCCCCCCCCTCCCCCCCCCCCCAAAAAAAAAGAACTTTGAACGTTTTCATATGTAGCCCGATGATGGGATATGTTTAACAGTGAAGAATAATTTCACACGCCTTAAGGTGCATCTGACTCATTGTGTAAAGACCCATACTGTTATACACCAGTCAGCACCCGGTACGTGATGTGGTCAGCGTGACACCAACCGCCTTGACTTCCCAAAACATTCTTGGTACTATTTTAAGTCTGGATTGACCTGGGCTAGGTATTATACTGAGCATATATTTAATTCTTATCCCGCCTTATGTAAATCTGTGTTTATTGCAATCCCGACGAAAACAAGAGCGTTAGAATGTGGGACACATTATTTTTTTAATTAGCATAATGAGTCTACTTAAAAACAGAAACCACAAATAATATGTTGCACGATTTATTGCCTGGCATATTCCGCTGCATCTCGTCAGGTTCATACTGCAGAGTTATAAATCATATGAAGTTAATAAATGAATTATAAACAGTCACATGACAACGAGTTTGCAAAGAATGATCATGCAAATTGCTTAGGAAGAAACGAAAACCACAAATAGGTAAGAACAATTTGGGTTTGTAGAAGGCAATGGTACATCAGATATTGTGTAGCTGCTGTCACAATTAATACACGCCGATAGAAGGAAAATACAATCTATACCCAGTGTCGGTCGGGGTCTAAAAATATGTGAAGACAGAGCTAATAAATAGACATGAACATTTCTATTGTCTAATGTTTCACGGCCGGTTTCCCTGGCCGAAGGCTTAGCAGCTTTCTCCGTAACCCCGAATACTCTCGTGGTTGACGTGAGCGCACGAGAATTGGAAGCGGTTCGAGTCGCGCCAGTGACTTATGAGAGTATGGAGCCGGTCGCTCAGAAAGCAATGGCAAACTACTGAGCGTAATCTTGCCAAGAAATCAACAATCAGCTGAAAGATGTTGATGTTGACAGCGATGTCCTGTAAAGGATATGCAAAAGATGTTTTTTTAATGTTTCACGGGACCCACTTCATTATGGGGCGCACAGGACCAACTGACACTACAGCCATTCCGCCACTGCCTACGTCTTTGTTTCGTTGACTACACACAGATTTTCCTTAGAGTAAACGCATAGCTCGTTAGAGTTAGTTGCATATCCTTTGCGGGACGTCGCAGTCCACCCCAGCATTTTTTGGCTGTTTGTGATGTCTTGGCAAGTGACGTTCAGTAGTTTGTCATTGCTTTCTGAACGATCGGCACTTATATCATTGTATAAAACCAACGCAAACCGGTCTGCTTCCAAATCGCCCGCAGATGTGTTTTGATCGTGGTGTGCGGGATTACGAATTGCGTCTGTAACCTCGTCGCCACAGAGCGGGTTACCCATAGACATGATAAAATAAAATTATTGCAGATCTCCAAATGAACGGGAAAAATTCTTAGACTCGTAATAAACGTATATTCTAAATAACATGCTGTCATAGACATTGATAATGAAGTAGATCAATGCCAGCCTATCAAGAGGGTCGTGCTGCACGGTGTATAATGTCCCCGGGCCTTTTCTCATAAATGGTGAGACTATTCTGAGAAATTTAATACTTACGAGAGGAACCGTCATTGGTGGACTTAATATCAGCACTCGAAGACAGGAGTTAGTGCAGCACTGAATGTAGACAATGAACAAGATCTGCGACAGTTTGTGGATGCCGTTTTGTACATAGTGAGCCGCTAAGGTTAGAAATAAACTGCAAGAAATCAGATATGATGGTTAGAAATAAACTGTAAGAAATCAGATATGATGGCAATCTCCAGGAAGAAAGACATAGGAACATTCTTACAAAGGTGAATCAGTACAATTATGTGTGATGTCTGCAGTATGCGCCAGGCGAGATGCGGCGAAATATGCAGGGCAATAAATCGTGCAGACTAGTGTTCGAGTTTTGGTTATTCAAATTCACTACGTGAAAACATTGTTTTCTACAAACAGTTGTCAATGGCAGTGAGAAAACGTGTTAACATGTTGTGTTAAACATAGTGTTATAGAAAAATAACGAGGTTGCCTGCTGCCGAGTTAATACTAGAATCCGAATAAGCACATAATATAACTAAGGAGCTAAAGAAAAGGAAAAACTGGCACAGATAAGCAATAGTTTCCACAATAAGTAAACATTAAGTCTGTTTCGTGAACAAAGACTTTCATTCATTCATTCAGTATCATATTCTTTGCAAAACATCGCTCCCACTACAACCTTCCGGAAAATCTCGGTCATAAGCAAGATGTCCCGCTTCAGATACACCCATGTGGGGATCATCTGCCACATCCTGCACCCATCTTCTCTTTGGCCTTCCTCTTCCTCTCTTCGTGGGCATTTACCCCACCATAATTGTTCTTTCCAAATATCACAACGTTTGAAGTGACCAAACTATTTTAATTTCATTTGTTTTATCTTCTTTAGCAGCCACCCTTCTTCAATAAGGGGGGTTGAGTGGTCTCGAGGTATGGTGTCCGCCTTGAGTGCTAGAAGTCCCGGGTTCATGCCCCGGCGAGGACCGGGATTTTTTCATGTGGACTTCTAGTAATAAAATTTCCCCTGGTCTCAGAGTAGTGAGATCGGACGCCCGTGTGTATTGTGAGCACGTAAAAAATCCTTTCGCAGTTGGAGATCGAAAAAGAGTGGCCTGACGGCGCTGCCCGGCCACCCACAGGACCTCTGGATCCGAGTCTACACAGATGGGTCAGCACAAAATGCTGTTCGAAATGGAGGAGCGGGAGTGTAC
This sequence comes from Cepaea nemoralis, assembly GCA_014155875.1. Classification (NCBI taxonomy): domain Eukaryota; kingdom Metazoa; phylum Mollusca; class Gastropoda; order Stylommatophora; family Helicidae; genus Cepaea; species Cepaea nemoralis. Next base: position 1,231,002 of record JACEFZ010016799.1, on the reverse strand, counting down.
ATAGCATAACCAAATAATACTAGGGACACAGCTAGAGTACCGACAGGAAAGCACTGCCATAACTACGATGCTGAAATTGAGGCAATCAAGATAGCTACAGAGAAATTACTAAATACCAGCAATGGTACAAAACCTGTGGTTCTATTGACAGATGCAATATCAGTACTCGAGGCGCTCCTGTCTGGGAAATTGCCAGTACTAAGGACACTACTTTCTGAATTTAGCAGTCAGCATAAGGTCACCATACAGTGGATACTATGCCACTGTGGAGTACCCGGAAACGACAGAGCTGATCAATTGGCTAAGGAAGGAGCCACAGAAGAACAGCCTGATGTGCCCGTTACATACCACCAAAAGAAAAGAATGATCAAATCAGTCAGAAAGCCACCAAAACCTGCTCAAGATGACTACCACGTTATGGACAGACCAGAACAAGTCATTATTCTGCGCCTCAGAACAGGGCACAATAGATTACGCAACCACATGTATACAAAATTCAAGATTGGTGAAACAGCCATGTGCACATGTGGATTGGCGTCGCAGACAGCAGAGCACATACTCCAAGACTGCCCAAAATATAACATATCTAGGCAAACCTTCTGTCCTAGAGAGACGACAGGGGGAGATAAACTCTATGGACTGCTGTGTGAACTGAAAAAGACAGTTCAATTCATACAAGAGACAGCATTGCAGTTATAGACATATTTCAAGCGAACGAAAGAAGAAGAAGAAGCTGCCCGGCCAAACTTTGGAGTTAAAAATCTACCCAAAATATTTAATGACCCTCGCCGGTGCTACGTAGTTCGTGCACTGAGCTGAGTTTCTCCTGACTCAGGCTTGAGTTAGGAGAAGAACGGAGCACTTATGGGTTACACCCGTGTGCCGTGATGTTGATCCGTCGACTAAACTAAACTTCTTCAATATTCAGATCTTCTGGCATGAATACATCTTTAACATTCATATTCAAAGACATATATGCGCTGTTCAGCTTGTTTAGTAAGTGTCCAGGTCTCACAGACGTATGTTGCAATCGGAAAGATGACTGCTCTTGAGAATTTAATTTGTGTATGTCTATCTGTCCCACACCACAATGTACTCAGTTGTTTTAGTTTTTGAAGAGCAATAAATATCCGCCTTTTAATTTCCCTCATTGTGTCACCATTGTTGGTAATTAATGACCCAAAATATTCGAAATTTTAGAGCACTTTCAATTTTCCTCATTAACTTATATTTCTTTCTCCATATTAGTTTTATCTGTATGCATTATCTTAGTATTTTTCTATGTTAAGATATAAGTTTTGATTTTCACTATTTCTTTGGGTTGTAAGGTTATTAGGTTTTCTAAGCCATTCTGTGATGTGGATACTGACAAAGACTTTAGTTGAGGCAATAGCCCCTGTCTTTCTTTGTTTTCTTTTTGGTGTTCCCTCGTCATATTGTATGTTTGGAGTCTCCGTGGCCAGATAGTTACGCCGCCTGCCTTGCGCTCTGAAAGTTTGTGGGGTCGATTTCGAACTGCAACATTCGGTTAACGACTGACATTTTCTCGGAGACTCCTGGGGGTCGTCAGTGGAGCTACGGAGTTCGTGATCTGTGCGATGCTTCGGCAGGTCGCCCTGTGGAATGAAAAAAGATGTACTGGATAAAACCCGGTGCAATGAAGTCGGTCCCATTGAATTGCCTTAATTTTGTCTTTATTCGTATTCTTACATAGAGCGCGTATATTTGTCTGCAAGTGAAACAAGGACAATAAGCAGACAAACTGAGAAACATCCAATAGCAGAGGAAATGTGGTTTCTGAGGAAAATGCATAGAATACAATGGACGGACAGAAAAACGAAAGAGACGAGACTTTAAGAAACAAATAAAATCCGCGAACTCATTAGAAAAATTAAACAGTCCAGATTGTTTTGGCACTCTATCGGGAGCGGATCTATTGCGTAGGAGTTACGGACGCTATTCGAAATCCCAAACATCGTGTTCCAATAACAAATACGTGCGATTAAGAAACAGACCGCCTTGCGTTGATTTTCATACAATGGTACAAGTGCCGGCTGTTCAGAAAGCAATGGTAAACTACTGAACGTACGCTTAACAAGAAATCACAAACAGCCAAACACTACTGGGGTTTAATGTGACGTCTTCTAAAGGATATGCAACAAAAAGAGACAAGATGGAGAGAAAAAGACTTGAAAAACTAGTGACAACTCGCAAACGTGTTGGAAATGACAAGGGATGATAAATTTATAAATACCTGGATGGCTTGTTCATGTGACATAATCGTAATGAAAAGACATTCTGGATTTTAGACTACTATCTTCATTAGAAAAATGGTTCGGTCACACTACCAGGCTACCAACTGACAATATACTACACATAGCAATGATGTACAGACCAAATGGAACCAGGATAAGAGGCTGACAATGTAAATGACGGACAAGATGAGTAATATAATCCATAGGAATCTCGATATATTAAGCCCATAAACGGAAACTCTCCCAAAGTGCATGCTTCACCTTGACACTGCGAGGAACAAGATGATGATGATGATGATGATGATGATGATGATGTGATGATGATGATGATGATGATGATGATGATGATGATGATGATGATGATGATGATGATGATGATGATGATGATGATGATGATGATGATGAGATCGTGTGTGGCAGCGAAACATAAGCTGCCTAAACTTACCGGATCGCACATGATGAAGATGATGTTTGATAACACATGCCATCTAATGCAGCCTTGTATTCAAATAAAACAAGACAAATCAAAAAATGAACTAATTAAAGCAGCAAGAGAAGAAGTAGGAACAGCATGGCTACATAGACAAGTTAACCACATTTAGATAGAACAACAGACACCACGAGACTGGGAAGCGTCATAATTATAACAATTTGGCCACACAAAGGCAGTAAAAGAGATTGTACGCAATGCAGAGGCATTTTCCCTTTTGGGTCATACAGGGAAAATATTCTGCAAAATTCTATAGAAAAGACTACGACCTATAATAGAACCCCAGCTAAGTGAAACACATGATGGATTTAGGAAAAACAAAGGATTCACATATTTCATCATTGCTCTTAGACAACTAATAGAAAAATCAATCGAATTTTATGAGATACTCTACTTAGCCTCTGTCGACCAAGCAAGTGCATTTGATAGAGAAGATAGAAACAAGCTATGTTAACTCCTTAAAAGATATGGAGAGTAAAGATATAACTAAACTTATGTAGAAGCTTATACACCAACCGTGAATGCACAGTAATAACAAATGGAGGACACTCAGAATCCCTTCACCATAAGATCCGGAGCACGAAAAGGTTATGTCCTGTCCCCCCTCTTGTTCATAAACTAGACAGCATGTGTAAAGAAAGCAGCCAAAGAGAGACCGTAACAACACCGCATGAAGTACAGAATACAGGAGAAGAACCAACGGTAAATAACTCCAATAAGGAACTCTTATTTGCTGACGATCAAGCATTAATAGCAAAATCAGAATCAAAATTACAAGACCATATAATTAGTCAGAACGAATTGTGTATGGAACATAACATGAAAATTAGCTCAAGTAAAAACAGAGGTAATGATAATAACCAAAGAAGAAAGCACAATAAATATTCATTTGGAGGAACACCCCCTGAATCAAGTAAAGAGCTTCAAGTACCTAGGAAGTATTATATCGTCAAATGGCAAATCAGTAGATGAGATCGAAAGTAGATGCAATAAGACAAACCAACTCACTAAACAAATGGCACCAATACTTAAGAACAAACATGTATCAATAGCCATTAGAAAGCACTATACAACAACATTTTCCTGCCAACTCTATCTACCAATGCCAAATCTGGACAATGACAGAAAAAGAGACAAGAAAAATCACAACAGAAACCAGATTCCTGAGAATAATAGATAAAAAATCAGAGATGAAGAAATCAGACTAAAGTTGAGGTTATTAGATTTTATCAGAAAACAGCAGGTTAAATGGTTTGGCTGTGTAACTAGGTTACAAAATAACAGTATACCACAACATGCAATGATGTACAGACTAGACGGAAGCAGAGGTGGCGACCAGCCACGTAAGACAATGGATAGAGGGAATTATAGAGACCATGGGAACCTCGCTATATGAAACCCAAACACGGGCACGCTCCCGATGTTTACGTTTCACCTAGACACCGCACAGTACAGGAGAAACCTGATGAAATGAGATGAGACCGTATGAAATCTGACTAATATTGTTGAAGACTTCTATTCCATTGCAATTGACGTCCAAGGGTATATTTTTGTTTTCATGCACATTACTTCTAGTAGCTATGGACTGAATATTGCGTCTGGAATAGATTTGCCTATTTACCGTCTCCCCCGCCATCAGGCGAACACACTCCGACTTCTGAGGTACTTGTAATCTAAGTCCCCAAGTCAAGGACGAGAAGTTAATATGTTAGTCCAACTGTCTGGTGTAGTGGTTGAACCCGCTACCTGTTCATAAAACACATAATCTTTGATAGTTTCTTCCAACATTGAGAAAAAATAAAGCAAATTTTTACACGCGTTGAGGCGCATTGGGCTTATGGTGCTTGCCTCACTTCTATATAGACAAATTATCTTCATGATGTGGCGAATATCTCGGCCTTTACTTCCTAAGACACTTCGTGGAACCTATTTTAGGCTGAGTTCATCTGGTGGTCCAGGTCATTTAAAAAAAACAATTATCTAACTTTTTCAAATGACTGCCGGACCATCAGGCAGGCGTGCTAAATACTGCGGCTGCCTACCTTCTCACGCCGAAGGAAAATACCCGAAATAGGAGAAGAACAATGTGGGTTTGTAGGAGGCAAGAGTACAGCAGTATATGATGTGTATATGCTGAGAACATTAATTGAACGTTCTATAGACGTAAACAATGACCTACATCTTTGCTTTATTGACTACACAAAGGCTTTCCATAAAGGAAGTCATTTCAAGATGATAAAGATGCTTGGAGATCTACAAATTGATGGGAAAGACCTTAGACTTGTAAAAAACGAATTTTAGTAACAATAAGCTGCCATAAGGATTGATAATAAAATAGGTAAATATCAGTCTAATAAGACAGGTGTGAGACAGGGATATGTAATGTCTCCAGATCTGGTTTTCATGTACAGTGAAAATATTTTCAGAAATGTAGACGATATGAAAGGAATCATCATTGGAGGAGAAACATCAAAAATATTAGATATGCAGATGATACAGTATTGACTGCAGACAATGAGTAGGATCTGCAACATTGAGTAGATGCCGTTGTTGCATACAGTTAACAACTAGGGTTAGAATTAAATTGTTGGAAGACATATTATGGTCGTCACTAGGAAAAAATTAATGCCATTATGTAATATACGAGTAAATGGGATAATTAGTAAACAAGAGAATCTGTACAATTATCTAGAAAAGGTTGCATCATCTGATGGGAGATGCCATGGAGAGGTTAGAACTGATGGCTGCGGAAATGTGGTTTGTGAGGAAAATGCCAAGAACACCATGGACAGACAGGAAAAAAAAAGAAACCAATGACCAAGTCTTACAAGAAACAAATGAAATTCCTAAACTGACTGAAGAAATTAGACGTAGACACTATACTTGTATTTTGGTCACGTTAAAAGAAGAAATAAATTTGAGACCTTGGGGAGAAATGGCAAGATTGAGGGGAAGAGAAGAAGGGGAAGGTGGAGAAGTAAATACATGGATGGCTTGGTCACTTGGCATGATCGAAACAAGAACACAGAGCTGTTTCACGACTTTAGTGATCGAGTGAGGTAGTCAAACATGACCGCCCACGCTTATCGGCATGGCACGTGGTGATGATGATGAGTCATACAAACATTTAGTGAATCTTGCGGCATTTGACGTCTGGTTTCAAGTTGTATTTGCAAATGTAAAGGAAAACACACGATGCATCTTGTAAATACAAACTGTTTTGTACGAAATTTAAAAAAAAAACATATTAAAAGAAAGACAACTCATTAAAATAGTGGAAGAGGGCATAACAACAAATCAATTAGTTCAAGGGACATAACTAAAAGTAGCATACATGTTTATGTGATTTAAATAATTGTACAATTTATCTAAATTGTTATAATATTTTTAATAGAAATTAGCGAATGTCATATGCACTATAAATATGAGTAACAATTTTAAGGTTTCCTCAAAGTCTTTGTAAAAATAAAGGCTTAATTTTATATGTGTGAGAATTTTATAACTCATTTTTCTATTTGTTCTCGCTGTTACATTAACTGTTTTATACAATAACAGCTTACCTGAATTAGGTAGAGGATTTCCTAATAATTTTTGACGGGCCTGTAAAAGACCCATAAAGTAACCTGGACTCAACCCTTTTTAGCCCGTAGGGGAATCTCGTGAGTCCATAAACTTCCCCTCACAGCAATTTGGCTAAGAACAAAGGCACAGTGGGACTAAGATGCCTTTTTTTTTAAAACTGTAGTATATGTTCTTGAATCAATCAAAACATGTGCCGTCTCCACAGTGAAGATTGGCTGCAATGGATCTCCATCCTTGTCTGCCTATCGCTTTAACTATATATTCTGTCAGATTGATGTTTAAAAACAATGTTTTCCCGTTGTTTGAATAAGGAAGACACAAACAATAGATTGCACGATTTATGGCCTGGCATATTTCGCTGCATCTCGACAGGTACATACTGCAGAATTCACAACATAAAGTGAAATAACTAGATAATTCCTGTAAGCTTAAATGTACACATCTTCGCACAGTAATGTTGATTGTCTACCAGGGTAATTTTAAACTGACTAACATGTCTTTCTACTTGCACAAAGCCGGCTTATGTAGGTTAATCATTATGGCGTCTGCAAACTTTAACAAGCGACTACTTTATGTGTTGAATAACACTCAGAAGGCACTGTCTCTCCAAATCACATGGCCGCTTTCCAGAACATGCCTCGCGATCGAAGAAGCGGGGATGTTCCGATGTGTCGGCCTACATAGGCTACCATCGCCTGTGTGTAGTATTTTGTCAATCCAGCTGGGAATGTGTTCAACTACCCTGCTGTTTAACTGCCGCTCTGTTCTGCCGATGTAGGTGGACTCGCACTTGCATGTAAATTGGTAAATACAATTGGATTTGGCGTACACAGCTACAGGTTCTTTTACTTCTGGGGTGGGAATCGGTGTGGTTCTGTACCTGATAACTGAAGTTGCAGCACAGAATGTTCTGCCGACTGCTGTGATGAGCCGGTCCTGTAGACGTTGCATTACGTCATCCCCTCGGAAGGTTAGCTGGATGAATAAATTGAGTTTAGGAACTGTAGTTTCTTCTGGTTTTGGTTTGGGCTGTTGGCAGTGGCGCTCTATAAATCCTGTGGAGTACCCATTCAGGTTTAAGGCATTCTTCAGAGTTTCAAATTCCTCTGTCTGTGTGTCCTGGGTGCATATCTTCCTAACATGGTCAAACAGAGTCCGTACTAAGCCCCATTTGTACTGGACAGGTGTATGAGGACATACCACTGGGCAGAATAGGAATTGCCAAAAATGCTTTCGACATCATGAAATCAGTATTAACACCTAGAAAGATTAATACCGCATTAAACATGAAAATTGTCAAATGTTATGTATATTCGACATTCTATATGGCGCGGAAGCCTGGGCAATGAGCAAGCAATTAGAAAGTCGAGTAGAGGCCCTGGAGATGTGGATTTACAGAAGAGTATGTAGTATTTTATGGAAACAAAACAATCAAATACAAAGATTCTAGAAGAAATTGGGAATGGAAAGAGATTTGACTAAAGAAATAAAAAAAGAGGCAAGTGAATTATTTCGGCCTCTTTAAAAGACATAACCTCCTCATAAAGCCATACGGGTGAACGAAGTAGAATACAAACGAACAAAAGGTAGACAATGATACAAGTGGGAATATAACATTAGGAGATGGACGAACATAAATCTGCCAGAATGTACAGTCAGGGCGATAGATAAACAGTGTTGGAGATCAATTGCAGCCAACCTTTACTGTGGAGACGGCACTTGATTAGTTGATACAAGAACAGATACTACATTTCTTAAACGGCCTCTTAGTCCCACTATGTTCCAAGATCTTAGCCAGATCGCCGTGAAACAATACAAGGTGCTGAATAGTATGCGCTTCTCCCAGGGGCCAAAGAGACCCTCACATCTTATGTTTGGTGTGGGTCTTTTACATGCCGGACAAAAATGTTTATATTCAGAGCACAATCAACACTGACAATTAAATGATAAACATTAAAGGTAATATCGAGCTGAAATACCAAAATGCATTATAAAATTCGCATGCACTAAAAATAAAGCCTTTCTTTTTACAAAATCTTTTAAGAGAACTTAAAATTACTATCCCATTATTTATGCTGAATAAAACTATGAAAATGTATAAAAATTTAGACATTGTTTTGCATTCCTATTCTCTTTTTGATTTCTGTTTCACTTACGCCATCATCTACTATTACCTGTCAAAGATAGAAGAAACTTGTTACTTGTTCTAATATCTCTCCATTTACTGTGATATTCATTGTTACCTTTCCTTTCCACAGCTAATTATCATAGTTTACGGTTTAGGGGATGTTAATATCTAAGCCACATTCTGCACTATACCTGTTTACTTGTTCAGGCTTTGTAACTCTTGCTCGCTTTCTGCTAGTAACATTGTATCGTCAGCATAACTAAGGTTGATTATGATTCTTCTATTGATTTTAAGTCGTCCAGGCAGTTCAACTTGTTTAAAAATTCTTTCCGTGTATAGATTGAAGAGACAACACGCATTAATGCCGTACTCCTCTTGTTATCTCTATGGGCTACGAATAATTATTGCCGTACCTATTTGACGCCACTTGTTCCTAGTACAAGTTACTAATGCGTCTGGTGTCCTTTCCGGCTACTCCTGTGCATTAAAGGTATGTAATTAATCATCCATATTTTACTCTATCAAAAGCTTTCTTGTTAGTTAGTCTTTCCTCTTGAGCCTAAGGCGGCGCATAGGGCAGAAGTCCTGTCTCTCCATGCCTGGCGGTTCGCTGCTACCTGTTGTAGATCTTGGATATTTACTTGGCCATTGAATGAGCCTTCTCTAATGATGGTTCTACTCAGGGTCTCTCTTGGTCTTCCCCGTTTTCTTTTCCCTACCGGTGACCATATGAGGGCTTGGTAGGGGAGTCTTGTCCATTCTGAGTACATGGCCGATGTAGTTCCAACGGCGTCTTCTTATGAAATTGGATACCGTATCTTGCTTAGTCTCTTGTCTTATTTGCGAATTGGTTCTGAAGTCTGTCCAGTGGATGTTTAAAAGTCTTCTAAGACATTTGTTCTTAAAATTGTCTAATTTTTTTATCTAAAGCTACCGTTGATTTCCAACTTTCACATCCATACGTTAACACTGGAATCACACAAGAGTTGAAGATTTTAAGTTTTGTGTGTTTGCTGAGTGTCTTTGACTTCCAGATGTTTGACAGTTTATTGAAGGCACTAGATGCCAGTGCGATTCTAGATGATATTTCTGGTGTTGAGTCCCCTGTAGATGTCATTTTGCTTCCTGGGTATGTGAAGCTGTTGACTTTTTCAAGAACGTAGCTGTTCAATTTGGTGTCATCTGAACTGTTGGTAAGATCAATAGTCTTTGTTTTTGTGGTGTTAATTTGGAGACCAATTTGCCCTGAAACATTTTGGAGGTGGTTTATTTTCTCTTGGGCATCCGGGTGTGTTGAACTCAAAAGCACTATGTATTTCTTGTAGTCTATAAAATATGCATACATAGTTTTCTGAACTTCCGTATATTTTATTTAAAATTAACATTCTCAAATAGATTATTGCTAGAGAAAGCCAGTTTGTTTGAAACTATCAGCCTTTTGGCAAGTTCAGTTGTGCGAAGAACAGAAGAACTCGGAGAGAACATGGTGCGTACAGATACGCGAGAAAACTAGGAACTTGTGGCATTCTCTGGCGCTGGGTAAGTCTACTGATCTCTCGAGTACGTCACAACTTCCCGTGTTCTTTCGTGATGTCAATGTCAACTTTCAGATAATGGAAGAGTTGACATCCGTTTGCAGCATGCATGGAACAACAACTGGAAAAGACATTTTCATGGAAGTGCAAAAATGTTTGCAAGACTAACTTTCAGTTGAATCAGCTTTGAGGTGTTACAGTTGATGAACGAAAAAAAAACATGGCTGGAGTGAGAATGGGTCTGATGGAACAGATCAGGACTCAGTTGAAAGATCTGCAAATTCCGGGCGCTCTGTTCATACACTGCATCATACATCAGCAAACATTCTATGGGAAAGACTTAGATATTTCTTGTGTACTGAAACCAGTTCGTTTCCGATGTGAACTTATTTCGGGGACATAAACTCCATCACTGTCAGTTCCAGGCGTTTCTTGAAGAAATTGATTCTGAATTCCTTGATTACTTTTTTAAGTAAATAAATATGTTGGTTGTCTTTGTTTTTTGTGCACTGCACGCCACTCGCCCATGATTAACTTAGGTTTTCGTCTTTTCTCCCAGAGCTTTCGTTCTGGCTTGCAAGTATTGTTAAAGCTAGTTGCATATCCTTTACAGAACGTTTGCAGTCAACATCAGCATCTTTTGCTGTTGTTGTTGTTTTGGCAAGTTTACGTTCAGTAGTCTGCCATTGCTTTCTGAACGACCAAGACCAATACCATGGCGTAAACACCAGCGAAACGCGGTCTGCTGCCAAATCGTGCACAGACCTTCGCCACGGAGACCGGCGCAAGTATTGTACAGAATGAGTATCCGGCCCTCGCTCGTCATTTTGTCAGTTATCCGGCCCGCCGTGAAGAAACTTTGGTGACCCATGCCTTAGAAGAATACGGAATAGACCAAGTCACCAGACTGCTGTACACTATATATGATACGCGGGATATACCTCCTGAATTATGTAATTCTATATTTATTGCGCCGGCTCCGTGCCGAAGGAGTTACTGGCGCTGTTCGTGATCCCACATAATTGCGTTCGAAACACAGATGCGCGCTATTTGGCAGTAGACCGCGTCGCGTTTGTTTTTACGAAATGGTATGGTAGTTCAGACAGCAATGGCAAACTACTGAATGTAAACTTGACAGGAGATCACAACAGCAATAATGGTGGCGTTAACTGCAAAGTCCTGTAAAGCATATGCAAATAAATAATTTTTATATTTATTGCAATCCCGAGGGAATCAAGAGCCTTGGATTGTGATGAACATGGAACAATTAGTATAATGAGTCACATCACGAAGATTTTGCTAGGGATTATCATGCACAGAGTTAGAAAGATAATACCCGAAATAAGAGAAGAACTATGTGGGTTTGTGGAAGGCAAGGATTCAGTAAATGCTCTAAATATGTTGAGAACATTAATTGAACATTCTATAGTTGTAAACAATGACCTACATCTTTGCTTTATTGACTACACAAAGGTTTTCCATAAAGTAAGTCATGTCAACATGATAAAGATCTACAAATTAACGGGAAAGACCTTAGACTTTAAAAATAACATATTTGGGTAACAATAAGCTGCCATAAGGATTGATAATGAAATAGCCTATTAAGAAAGGTGCGAGGCAGGGATGTGTAATGTCTCCAGATCTGTTTTCCGTGTACAGTGAAACTATTTTCAGAAACGTAGACGATATGAAAGAATCACCATTGGAGGAGAAACATCAATGTTATTAGTAGTCTCATAAGTGAAGTTCTGGCCGTAGTCGAGGGGGTACCGCACACGACGAGGGTGGTGGTAGCGGCGGGGAGCCAAAACAACGCCCCCAGGGGTCACACAGGGCACACCCTGGGTACCGGTGGTCCCCCAGGGCCCCAGCGCCAATATACAGTGTAGGCCGGCAACGTCCCCAGTGGAAGCCACACCGGCCGCGCCGCCGATTATTGCCCTGGGAGCCCCAGCTGTGTTCTGCTGCGACTCTAAATACCGACGAATTAGAGTGTTATAATACAAAAAGCAGTGGGCAGCCCCTACAGGCCCTTATGAGACAGATCAAACTTGTGCGCCAGTCAGCCCACTTCCGCCAAAATTGATCCTGCCGGAAGCTGAGTGACAGATAATATCAAACGTGACCAAAATCTTCAAGCGTTATCAATTTTGTTGAACGGCCGCCTGCGTGCTGAACGAACAAGATGGTGTTTTTCTCGCTGTGGAAAAATGAGTGCAGCAAACCCGGATCAGCAAATCTTTGCACGCAACAGCGGCGCTTTCGTGTGTCACTGAAATCCATTGGCGGTATAGGGGAGATTCCTCCAAGTTATTACGAATAAGGATTTATGTGTGCTGCGCTAACAGCCATGCAAAGAGTGATGAATTAGAGAATAGCACCACAAACTAAAAATGAAGAACTGTAGGTGGCTTGTGAGTCTTGGGACATCAACCAGGTGTGAGAATAAGTGCCGAGGAGAGTACTGCTACAAACATACCCAACTACTCAAAAAGGTTAGGGTCACATTTGGGTGTGTGATATGCAACACAGAAACGAAGCAACCGCGAACTAGTAGAACGGTATGAGGCCGCGATAAAGGATTTGCCAGAGGTTGAGGGCGATCCCTTCTTCATTAAGAAATCCATCGATGTTAAATAGGTCACGAAAAAAAAATCGCGCTTGAGGCACAACAGTCTAGCGAGCTACACTGAGCTTTCAGACTGGTGGGGGGAAGTCAGAAAGATCTTTTTTCACGTGCAAGTCAGTGGAAACTTTACGACGAATTTCTGTCCGCAGTTGATGAAATTTCAAAGGTCCATCCAGAATTAATTTAAATTCACTGTCAGAAATTTCATGGTCCTGCAAGGCCGTCGAGACAAGATCGGAGATGGCTGAAAGTTTAGATTCCACCAAAATCCTAATCTCGTCGTGTTTCTTGTCTTTAAACGTACATCTGTAAGCCGCCTACTTGCCTGCCGCCCCCCAATTGACCACAAATGAGAGCACCTATCTCTAGGCCGAAGTCGGCAGGGGCCGCAATGGCCGTTGACAGAAGCCCCACGCTCATCGTAAGCAGTGCCGTATCAGTCCCATCCAAGACGTTCACAGCCCGGTGGTACTTCTTATACAACAGAGACCGTTTTTCTTGCTCAACCTTCAAGCTCTTTTGTAGTCTGGTAATCTCCTGAAGGCGAAAGGTCTGGTCGGGCGACATCGTATATTAGCCACGCGTGCCCATATCTTCAACTTGAGGTTATATATTTTGAATACTCATTGATGACAGGTCTTGTGGTAAACAAAAGCTTGATAAGATGAATCCAAGGTGAAACCTTACCAACTCCCAATTCGATGGTAGTTGCATCACCCGCGGGATCTGTCATCTTTACAACTGGCATACCTGTCACAGAATGATGATAGTTTAGTGATTCCCAGATAAAATTAAATGTAACATTAATGGCAATATAGGAGAAGGGTTAACAATCATGTACTTCATTCTGAGAGGAGGATAAAGTAAAGATCATTAACCGACGGATATAAAAATAGGATACTGTGTGAGGGGTCATTGTTCATCTACTTCAAAGGACAGAACGACGGGGAAACCTCGACAACGGACAAACACCGGGAGACGGTGATCAAAGAATAAGAACTCTTTGATGGGCGACGAATGATGAGCGTAGGGGAATAGCGAAGAAGACAAGACGGAGCCCCACTAACGTATAAGTGACTTCACAGACGTTTGATGTGGGAACTTACGGAAACATTTGATTGTGGATCAAAAGTCACGGGAGACTTGGACACTCGGTATAAATTGGTGAAAAACTGTTTTTGTGTTTAGTGTGCTACCAAACTGGACGGAAAACTGGATTTATGTGTCCTGTAATAGAAAAGAAATATCATCCCTTGAAATGGGATAGAGTGCTTATGTGCTGATAGATTTCAATTCTTGGATTTACCTAAATTCTATATATAAGGTTCACTAGAAATCTCCTGATACAATCAGAGACGGTAAACTCAAGGTACTTCACTTGGGCGGAGATCAAATACCTCACTAGAACAATGAATAACAAAGACAGGTTATAATTGTTAGACGATATAACCCATAGCCCGAAATGAACGCTGAAAATAATACAAGAATATCCAGATAACCACAAATAAAATGGAAACGGACGATTAAACTGATGACAGTAAAAGAAAAATCCAACTGCTTACTTTTGCATGGTAGAATACTAGAAAAGAGACAATAGATTAGTCAGAACATTCATAGTCAAGATAGACACTGTGGTAGACTGTGGTGATGTGGTTTCAGTACTGGATTATTACCTTCTTGAAGCAGACTCTGGCGAAGTCATAGACTTACTGGATTATTAACTTCTTGAAGCAGACTCTGGCGAAGTCATAGACTTACTGGATTATTATTATTTCATGGTGACCAGACTTTTAACAACTTCACGATACGCCCAGACTCAATCGAAAGGAGCAAACCCGGGTGAGAACTTTCCATTTATGTGTGATGTATCTTTGACTGGCTGAATGCTGACGAGAGAAGAGATACGGAGACATACGATTACCCGAGTCATTTCTTGCATTCACATTAGCAGACACTACCAACTACATATACACTTTCAATACATACAATTGACATAGTTTTCAACAATAAACTTGTTATTAATTGTTGGAGGAAACTGTTGTCAGGGTATGTTATGAAAGAGAGAGAGAGAGAGAGAGAGAGAGAGAGAGAGAGAGAGAGAGAGAGAGAGAGAGAGAGAGAGAGAGAGAGAGTATGGAAGACAGAAGGGAGGAGTGTAGACAAAAGTCATTCAATACTTCCAATAGTAGAAGGATATTAAAGGTGTGCTTGTTGATTCCACTTTCCTCCCAGGACGACAAGTGACAATACCTTCGGTGAGAGTAATAACAACAGCCCAGACCACTACCGTACTCTTCTGAGATTTTACTTCAATACCCCACATAACCTCCCCACAGTTTGTAAAAGCACCCCCTCCCCCCCCCCCCCATAAGAAGGAGCTTGATATAAATAGTGCTCCACGGGGGAGGACGGTCGATATATTTGGGCTTGGGCTGGTAACCCACCGCCAAAGCAAGGTCGTAAACAACATAGGAGCTGTTAAGACTCAAAACACCGTACCGGATGTCACAACGCTAAGTATACATGGTAGTGCTCCCATGTTTGTAAGGTAGTCAAATGTAAAGTCTCGCCATGTAATGTAGGGATATTTTATTTTAAACCATAGCTCCCAGTCGGGAACTCCGAATCGGGTGTCGACATAATCTCGGAATGTTCGGACAAGCGTTTCACTAGTGTGTCCTCAAACGCCTTCGTGGCGTCTTGAACCCACACCGCCGCATGATTTGCAAGCTCACCATCCTTTGCCACTGCACGCTCGTCCACATATTTTTTAGTGGCCGCATCTTGAGCAGCAGCTGGTTCGGGGAGTCCGGTGATTTTGTGGTCGGCCATATTGATTACCCCAGACATTGCCCCCCCCCCCCTCAGACAGCTGTAGGTTGTCTTAGTCGAGCAGCAAAACCCCGGGCTGCTCCGTCACCGCGGTCAATAGGCGTCCCCACATCAGGGAGTCGGAACACACCCATTGACAACATACCGAGCATAGTATCCCCAGTCTTGTGCACGAGCCCTGCCCTGCGAAGCTGGACGACAGTCCCGCCACCTCCTCCACCACACTTTCCGACTGGCATGGTTTATAGCATACGCAATATGATGTCTTCAAATTGTCGTCCTGCCACCAACTGGTGAAGCACAAACAGGCATAAATGACCGCAGATGACGTCATCGGCCCCTGTAGCTGTAAAGTTTGTGTTCTTAAGAGGCCGCCCAGATATCGAACAGTCTCTTGAGGCGGGTCAAGCCCATAACTATCGAAGTAGACATTAGTAGGACCCATTTTATAGTAAACTATCCAATGTGTTCCCCCACCCGAGACCAATCAAGATTAACAACGCCGCACTCCTTGTCATTTACAGCGGCTGGCAGAGCATCGCGCATAAACACACCATGCAAGTGGGGATTCCCCGAGCCGCTTTCTCAATATCGAAGTTACTCTGCGCTTTTTTTTTGGGGGGGGGGGAGGGGGGGGGGGCTCCACGGCCATGGTGCGGTTCTAGGTAAACACCACGGCCCTCCATCGCCCGGTTATGGCTCACAAAGTCAACAGCTTGGGCTATGCTCGCTCACCCACTGGCGAGAGCTCACCAATCCAGGGGAGCGAGTCGGTTATAAGCGGTAGAAGTGGTAGGAGCCCCCCCCCCCCCTTTCCCCGTCTTTAGCATCTGCTTCACCTGGGTCTTCGAGAAAGTCAGCTCAGCCCAAGAGTTGGCCTTCTCATTTTTATTTAGGTGGGCGATATGACGCTTTGTAAGGACGACACGATCATCACTGTGCTGCATCTGCCCCGCTCCTAAGCGCAAAGTGGCACTAATGCCGTGTTTAGCGGTCTTGGCCAGCGTCTCTTTTCTGCCCCCTCGAGAGGTATTAGCGACATGGTTATTACTGCATGGTCGTTGTGTTTAATTCAAGATGACGTTGAACCTGTTGCCGTCCGCCCCCAAGACCAGGGTCTTATCGGCGATGAGCACCGCGTATGCCTGAGTGCCGGCCGGCACAAGAGTATCAAACTCGACCTTGATGTGATGGCCTGGACGACATTCTTGAGGCTCTCAGACTGTGCCCGCACATCGATTATATGAATAAGGTAGAGTGAAACGAACTCGAGGGGGGTCACCTGGTTGGACGACTCCCGGTCATCTATGCCATAGTAGTCTGGCTTGAAATCCAAGAAAGCTTTGTAGGCCTGCGAAGTACGGCATTCGAGGAAATCAATATTCCTATCAACGATAGGATAGCGAGCGCTATTTATCAGAGCATGAATGTTCTTTACTTCCACATGATCGAATGCGACAGGATTGGCCGTCTGGCTATTATCACGTCCAGTTTGAAATGCCACCAGAATCCAGCGGGGTTTCTCTGTTTATGATTTAACACCCAGTTGCTATGTGAAGGATGTAGCTCGAGGCACCGTGAGGACTATCGCAATGCATGGCACGGAAAGTAACAGGCATTTTGATCAGGCTCTCGATCTGGCGCATAAGTTCTGTCTTATACTTCAGAGAGGGCACAACATGGAGCATCATCCAAGCGAGCTTGGTCAGTATTATCTTGCCATCTGGGGTGGCGTCCTTGTGGAAGATGGCATCATTGTCTGCTTGTCGGCTAAGCAGCAGGGACTGTTTCACGCCATTGACCACCTTATCATAGTCGTTGTAAAACCCAAAGCGGTGTTTGAGTGGAATGCAAAACTGAACGATCTTAGGTTTGGCCATGATCAGCTGCCGGCGGGCCTCCCAACCAGTGTTGCCGACATCGGCAGCTGCGATGATGTCCTTCTGCCAACACATGTTCAGTTGATCCACCTTGGAGAAGTCGTCACCATAGGACAGAAGATTGTTGTGGCCTGCCCAGGATTAGAGACATCGATAGTGCTGTTGTTGAGCTGGTAGCGTATTTGATTGAACATGAATGGGATAGCGTTGTTAATAAGTCCTACCTTAGACTCGTTAGTGTAAGCGGCAGCCGTAGATGATAGTGTGCCTTCCGCCAGAAGGTAGCTATTGGAGGGGAGCGTGAAGACATCCTGAGCGTGTATGTCTATCTGGATAGCAGAATTATTGTGGAGAGCGCTCGGGTTCTGTGACTCGTACTCCCGGTACTCGAAGGATTCAAGACCGTCGTCAACATGCACCGGCTCGTCAATCTCAAGCATGTAAGTGCGAATCTCATCCATGATGTAGTAATATTTCACTGCCTTTTAACTCTAATTGTCATGAAACCAGCGCCGGCTATTCGGCTGTTGATGTCGCTGGCTGAAGGGCTGGCCACAGGACTGACCGCTAGCTGCTTTAAGATCTCGGTGCTCTTCTCTGTGAGCTCTTTCCTCAACGGCGGTGGAAGACGTTTGGCTCTGACGGCGTCCACAATCTGTTTCACCGCGGCAGCTGTAGTAGCGCCAGCCTTAGCCACCGAGATGGTCACCCCAGCCACATTCTTAATAAGGTCCTTGTTGCTGCTGATGACCCTAGCGGCCGTGCCAACGGCACTTGGTATAGCCTTACCCACCGTACCAACAGCTCTCGGTATAGCCTTGGCAACAGCACCAATCCAGTCAAATAGTCCCCCACCGTAACGTTTGCGTGGTCGCTTGAAAACGATCATGGTTACACACTGCGAATATGTAGCCTT
Source organism: Cepaea nemoralis (assembly GCA_014155875.1). Taxonomy (NCBI): domain Eukaryota; kingdom Metazoa; phylum Mollusca; class Gastropoda; order Stylommatophora; family Helicidae; genus Cepaea; species Cepaea nemoralis. The sequence goes on along the minus strand of JACEFZ010016799.1, from coordinate 1,212,755 downwards.
ATAGTAATTCGATCACTCCTATGGTTTAATTGTGCGGCATCTTGGTCAGTGTAGCATGATGGAACAGAATCCCCATTTCCAGTCCGACACATTTCATAAATGTACTTTAAGTCTTAACGGGGACCATCCCAAATATAAGGGCTATTCTTAGATCGTATGTTCTAGAACGAGTTGGGGGAGGCGGCGGTATGCACTTGTCTTTTGATTGGTTCATAAGTAATGAGCCCACGCTATTCCTGGGCCATATTTTAAAATCTAATTAGTAGGAGCGGGAATCTCACCAGGAGCGGTCGCTAGTGTGATGTGATGACCCAACAATGCCCTTGTAGATTCAATATATTGTTCTCTGGATAACAGGTACCACTTTAAAACATACTTTAATGTTGTAGTTGTGCCTGATAAACGAATGAGAAGAATGTATGAGTATTTTATGAATAAAATGTGAAAGTGGAAACCTAACTTCTGTGCGCCAGAATTCTGAATACTGCTTCTTCAACCTTGACACGTCTTTCACGCTGTATACTCCAAGTGCATATCAATCCCTTGTTGTGACTGTTTGCGTATGCTTGAGGAATGTAGTACACTCATGCAGATTCGCAAACCCAAACCCCTTGTGCATTCTACATGTCTAGGATGACTTATTCTTAAAATCAACTGTACCTTTGCTCTCGTGCGAGTTAACAAATGGCAGTCTGAATGGGAATGAGTGATGAAACATGTACAAGTTCCTTTGTAAAACGCAGAGAATGATGGAGTGAGTGAGTTGGTGATTTAATAAATAGCCTCTCACATTAGTAGAAAGAAAGATGCTTCAAATATCCACATGTAAACAGGACGGTGATGGCACGCCAGAATTGCTAAGTCCATGTGATGCCTGGTCGCTATAAGCTCAAGAGAATTACTATAATTTCTCTTTGAAGTATTACACTGTACCTCTACTGTTGGATGGTTCATATAAACTAGTTCCTCAGAGAATCATAGGTGTGTCAACCTGTGTCTCAGTTGGCTGAATATAATGTATGGCTAATGCAAACTTACAAGGACTAAACATGTTTTCCACATATGTGCTTGGTGCATATGTGAACAATTGTGTATGCAATTGAGCTTCTGTTACCTACTGTGGACATTACTCAGTGGGGAAAGAGCACATGATGATGATGATGTACCTGTGAGACAAGTCTGGTGAAAAAGGGGTGAGGTCTGGCATTGCTGTGTGAATATGGAATAGGACATTCATGCACCAACATCACAGCCATAGGAATGGATGTCTGGTCTGCTAATTTGGTAAATGCCATTAGTTAATACATAATGCATATTGCAGTTGTAAATGCCTATTTTCCATTTCCCTTCACAATGCCTGTCCCTGTTGCTATGTCACAATGATTGCGGTACTGTGTCAGGTCCTCCTTGTGCTCAGGTCTACTGTGGTTCAAACATGGTGGAACTTAGACCACATAAATGCTTGTAATTGTGTTAAGCTACCCTGTCTCAGCATATGGTCTTGTGATTACCACAGTGCATCACAGTGAAATTCACTACATCATCAACATTAACCTTCCCCATCTCCATCTGTGTATATTAATGTATGATAACATCATCTTTTAACACATGTGAAGAGATGTTGTGCCATTCTATATATCAACAGAGAACAGAGGATGGAGGAGAGGCATCCATATATCATCTGGGAAAACTAACCAGTGGTCCCAGAATCCAGAACCAACTCTCTACAAGTGAAATCTTCTAGAACCCACAATATGGGAATTTCCTAGAGACTTTCAGCTCAGCTCTCAAACAGCTGGATATAAATAAGGGAGAAAAATAGTTCTGAGGACTCCAGTGATCATAATTATCAGAATCATCTGAGAATTAAAACAACAAGTCTGGTTGTTAACCCCATTCAAGACAACTTGTGAAATGACTGGTGCAATGGATTGTTTGGCTAGGACTTATCTTAGTTAATCTCCAGCCTGGTGCTCACACAGTGTTTTCAGAATGAAGACTTGAGATAGACTGAGAAGGAAGAACGCTGGGACATGTTTGTATCTTAGATCTTCCTCTACAGGAAAAGTAGAACAAATTCCTAAGTGTCAACTTCATGAACAGTCAGAGTACGTGAGATAGACTGAGGAGAAGAAAGAAGACTGGGACATGTTTGTATCTTAGATCTTCCTCTACAGGAAAAGGAGAACAACATCCTAAGTCTCAACTTCATAAACTCGTCAATGTAACAGTAGTGGAATATTGGGGTATTATTAGGATCTAGTGGGAAACAGCTACAGCACGATTGAGCATTGGGACTGAAAGCGAGGGAAGATGCTCAATCGTGACGTAGTGGGTTGTCTAGGGGCAGTTTACATCACGCCTTTGAACTGGGAAGAAGCCAGGTTGTCATCATGAAGAAATAAACAGTCTTTGAATAAAAACCCAGTCTTTGTTGGTTCTGTACTCTGTTACAGGACTGATTTTGGAGCCGCTTGACCAGGATTCTGGACCTTGCCGTCGCGGACGCAATGCGAAGTACTAATAAACCGCAGAAAACGATGGAGAATTTTTGACAAACACCTTTCTCCGCTTGCGGCAATAAGAAGAAGAGGGAATTTAGAATCCTGTGGAAGAAACAATCAAAAGATCCAGACCAGACTACCTTTTGAGGCCTGCAACTTAGAACAAACGTTTTTTTTTTTCGAACAGTCGTTTGGAACTGCCATACCTATGGAAATCAGTTTTCGGATGGAGCTACTGTCTGTTGGAGGTTTTTGTCAAAGTCGGGAACCGTTTATTATTGTGCTCTGAAGTGACCGAACTGTGGTCGATATCCTCCTGTGAGTTTGGACTGCCGTCATTGCAGCCAGTTGTTGTAACCTGGCTGGTCTGAAGGTCACTTGCTTGTTAACGGACTGAGTAAATTTTTCTGCTCTCAAATTCTAAGAAAATGGCCGTCTATGAGACTTACGGCTATAATTGGCCTGGACCGAAGCTCCTTATCAAGTTCGGCTGAAATACTGATTTTCTTGATCACCGTCGTCCAGTGATGGTTTTGGTCGCTGTGGCCCAGTAAACTAGTCATTTAAAATCGAGCCCTTGTCAGCTCATCTCAGAACTTTACTGTGTTTCAAGAGCCCGTCCCTGGGTGGCTGGTACGGTTGACCGCTCTTCACAATCTTGTAAAGCCCTATCGAGCTTTGTTAAGCCATATCGAATCTTGTGAAGCCCTATCGAGCTTTGTGGAGCCATATCGAATCTTGTGAAGCCCTATCGAGCTTTGTGGAGCCATATCGAATCTTGTAAGGCCCTATCGAGCTTTGTGGAGCCATATCGAGCCTTGTGAAGCCCTATCGAGCTTTGTGGAGCCATATCGAATCTTGTAAAGCCCTATCGAGCTTTGTGGAGCCATATCGAGCCTTGTGAAGCCCTATCGAGCTTTGTGGAGCCATATCGAGCCTTGTGAAGCCCTATCGAGCTTTGTGGAGCCGTATCGAGCCTTGTGAAGCCCTATCGAGCTTTGTGGAGCCATATCGAGCCTTGTGAAGCCCTATCGAGCTTTGTGGAGTCATATCGAGCCTTGTGAAGCCCTATCGAGCTTTGTGGAGCCATATCGAGCCTTGTGAAGCCTTATCGAGCTTTGTGGAGCCATATCGAGCCTTGTGAAACCCTATCGAGGCCTGTGGACTACAGTCGAGCCTATTTTGGTCCTTACAGAACCCATTTTGTTGATCTTAATTCAAGTACTCGAGTACCAGATTTCTCAGGCTCAGTAGACAGAGACATAGACGCCAGGAACTTCATTTTCGGTTGGAAAGATAACCTCAACAAGAAAAGGGTAACATATTTGATATTGGATAGAAAATAATTGAATTCTTTAGTTATTTAATTTAGATATTAATAAGAATTGATTGTTCTTTGCTTCTATAAGTATAGATATTGTAACATGACGGAACAGGATTCAGTAGCACAAGTTTTGTCGGGAGTGGGAACAGCGGTAGATAGACTTCATACGGTCATAAGACAACAGGGAATGACAACTGAAATCGTTAAGTTTAGTGGACAGGCCAGGGAGTTTAAGAAATGGATTACTTCCATAGAAAAATATGCGTATTTAGTATCTGCAACAGATGAAGAGAAAATGAGACTTGCATATCAGGCAGCCACAGAACCGGTCTCACAGCATATTAGAAGAAAGTTAGAGGCTAGAGTAGATGAAACATGGGAGCAGTTCAAAACCGACCTGGCACACAAGTATGCAGAAATAACGGATCCACAACATGCGTTTTCAGTATTGAGACAGTCTAAACAAAATAATGGAGAGACGGTACAGTTGTTCAGCGATAGGTTGATTAACCTGGCTGAAGAGGCATTCTTGGGACAGAATGTACAAGGAGAGGAGGTGGAGAGGATGTTAGTCGGCATTTTTGTAGATGGCATAAAATCCGATGGTTTGAAATTTAAGCTGATGAGGGAAAACCCTGAGAGGTTATCACAAGCGGTAGATATCGCGGTACAAGAAGAAAATTTGAGACGTAGATTCAGATTGAGAACAGGACGTGAAATAGGAATGAGTCGAGAAGACAGGATTGAGGAGCCCATGGAAATAGGACAAACAAGATTCGGATGGAATAGGAGAGGAGGTATACAGACGTTACAAGGTAGAAATAGAAGTGATTGTGATGATAGAAGAAATATGAGATACCCTACAAGTGTGACAGTGGGAAACACAAATAACACAAATATTATCTGTTGGGTTTGTGGTCAACGCGGACATGTTTCTCGTTTTTGTAATAACAGGCGTGTCCACTCAAATACACAGGGTAGACATGACAATAACAGGTTGAGTAGGAATGTTGAAGATAGACACAGGAGTTTTACAGGTACAAGAACGCAGGAAAACCGGCGCCCTACCTATTAGAAAGGACCTATGGTAGGAAGGGAAATAATAAGGTCCCAAGGTTTAAAGAGTATGTTAATAACAGGTATAGTAGGACGAACAGAGAATATTTTCAACTAGATGAAGTCAAGCAATTTATAGAAAATAAAACAGATTATAGCTCTTGTATAATAGAAATAGGAAAGTATAGAGTTTGTACATTAATTGATTCGGGAGCTCAGGTTAGTGTAGTAAAAGAAAGTTTTCTATTCAAAATAGTGAGAAATTGTAGAGTATTTAAGAGTCATAATAATTTACACTCTGTTACTGGACAGAATTTACAAGTAATTGGACAAACAATGATAAATTTTAAGTTAGGAGGGATCAACATAAGACATCTTTTTCATGTAGTGAAGGATTTAAATAGAAACATGTTGATAGGAAGAGATTTTTTAATAAAAAATGTAGTAAGACTTTTCTATGATTTACATAAATTAAAATTCAAGGACGTCTATGTAGATATGGAGGAAGACATGCATATATCAGCACTAGTTAGAGTTAAAATGTCCACGACGTTAAAACCACAGTCGGTTAATTTGATACAAGCAAAGCTGAAGAGAAACCCATATTATGTGGCAGGAAAAACTGTCAGAATCACTGAGTTACAAGAAGAAGTAATTAGTGAGCCTGGTTTAGAAGTTCCGGATGGAATAATAGCGTTGGATAAACACTTAACCTTTCCAGTGATGGTTATCAACAACACAGGTAGAGAAATCAAATTATACAGAGGATGTGTGATAGCCAAACTAGATCATAACATTACTGACATATTGGCAACGGATAGAGCAGAAATGTCGGGAACAAGTTATTCAGAAACTTTTAGTGAAAGAGGGAACGTCAGAATGGATGAATTGATCCATCCATCCAGAAGAAATAAAGCACAAATACATTCACTAGACAAAATGACAAGGGAACAGGAATTGTTGTCACAGTTAAAAGCTCCGCCAGAAAATAAGGAAGTGTTAGAACAACTTATAAAGCAAAATCAGGATGTGTTTGCAATTAATGATTTAGAGTTGGGAAAGACGCAAACAGTTACAATGGAAATAGATACGGGAGATCATCCACCAATAAGTTTAAAACCATATAGAACTCCATTAAGAAATAGAGAAATCGTGGAAAAGGCAATAGAAGAGATGTTGAAAGCAGGAATAATAACAAGGTCGAAGTCAGAGTGGTCATCTCCGGTCGTCATCGTGGCCAAACCTGATGGTTCGAGTCGCTTTTGTTGCGATTACAGGGCGTTGAACAAAATCACCAAGAATGTAGCGTACCCACTGCCAGTAATTGATGATATTTTGGGGCTGCTTAATGGCTCTACATATTTCACGACGCTGGATGCAAGGTCAGGATTCTGGTCTATTCCGATGTCGAAGGACGCGCAGAAGTAGAGTGCTTTCTGTACCCCTATGGGCTCTTACGAATTCTTACGAATGCCTTTTGGGGTCAAAACTGCACCCTCTCACTACATGCTCTTAATAAATGAAGTATTAGAAGGTATGCAAAAATTTGCATTAGCCTATATAGACGATATACTGATTTATACGAAAGGAGATGTGATTGATCATTTAAAACATATTAGATTAGTGTTTGACAGGTTAAGAAAGCATGATGTTAAATTGAAGCTTAGTAAATGCCAGTTTTTAAAGACAGAAACAAAATATTTGGGGTATATTATAAATAGAGAAGGTATAAAACCAGACCAGGACAAGATAAAGGTTATTAAAGAATTACCTCCTCCAACTAACGTTAAGGAAGTGCGTGCGTTTATAGGAACCTGTGCATATTATAGGCGGTTTGTCCCAGCGTTTTCAAAGATAGCAGAACCTATTACAAATTTAACAGGCAAATACGCTAGATTTAAGTGGGATGATGAGTGTCAAAAAGCGTTCGAGTATTTAAAAAACAGCTTAACACTGGTACCACTATTGACGCATCCAGACTTAAACAAACAGTTAATACTGTACACAGATGCTTCGGACAATGCAGTAGGAGCATGTTTGGTTCAACCATATGAAGGAAAAGAATCTGGAATACCAGGGGTTAAAAATGAAAGGCCAATCTACTTCTTGTCTCATAAACTTAGCAAATCACAACGGAAATGGACTACTATTGAGAAAGAGGCATATGCCATTCATTATGCTCTTCAGAAACTAAATTACTACTTACATAACGCAAATTTTGTTATTAGAACTGACCATATGCCTTTAAAGTCTTTTTTAGAAGCTCCAGTGCAGAACAGGAAAATACAGACCTGGGCATTGAATCTACAGGGGTACAACACGAAAATAGAGTACATTCCAGGTAGGATTAACACATGCGCTGATCTGTTATCTAGGATTCAGTACCCACAGTCATCAGGAGACACAGAAGATGAAGCTGAACCAGAGATAGACGACCGAAACTGGCAAGTAAATATTTTAGATTCTGCCATAATAAATAGGGAAGAATTTGAGAGTTTACCATCGGATCAAGAGTCTGAACATAGAGAAGAAGACCTACAATTAGCACAATTTAATATGAAAGATGAACAAGAGCTGGATCCAAAAGTCATACAAATAAAAGAAAAATTAAGAGAAACGGAAGATAACAAATATAAAAAGAATTATTTGGTTTTACAAGAGGATGGACAGTTATACTATATGTGTGAAAGGAACGAACAGCTAAGGAAATACATTCCAAAACATTTAGAAAATGAAGTTTTAAAAGCATATCACAATGAAAATGGACATCTCGGTCGGGACAAGTTGGTGAAAGCACTTACAAGCAAATATTATTGGCCAAACTTGTTTAAATCTGCATGCAAATATGTAGATACGTGTGAAAAATGCAGATTAAGGAACATGAAAACAATAAAGTGTCCCTTACAAGATACAGATATTCCTCAGTTCCCAATGCAAAAGATTAGTTTAGATATATCAGGTCCACACCCTAGAACATTGTCAGGAAACGTGTATTTAATTCATATAGTAGACGTTTACAGTCTTTGGCCGGAAATTTACGCAATTCCAGACAAGAGCGCAGATACAGTCATTAATATTTTTTTACAGGAGTTCGTACCAAGATTTAGTTGCCCACAAAGTATACTTACGGATAATGGTAGAGAGTTTGTAAATAAAAAATTCGAAAAGTTATTAAAAGATTTGAATATAAAACATATAAAGACCTCATATTATAGACCTTCTTCAAATGCTAGAAACGAACGTCAACATCGGACGTTATACGACGTTATAGCAAAGATTATTGATGAACATGAAAAAGATTGGGATCTATTCTTAGGACCTGCCCTTAGCGCTATTCGTACAAATCAAAATGAGAGCACGGGATTTTCACCATTTTATTTAATACACGGGAGAGAACCAATACTACCTATAGATAATCTGTTAAAACCGAGACGGAAGTATATGGGAGAAGAATTTCAAGAGACCATAATACAGGAAATGCATAAAGCACATGTAAGATTAAAGAATAATATATTTAAAGCTAGGGAAAGACAGAAAAAGTACAAAAATGTAAATACAAAATTACAGGAGTTTAAAGTAGGTGATAGAGTTTATTACAAGAAGCATAGAAGAAACTCTAAGTTTGATGCTCGTTGGATCCCAGGTTATTACGTTTTGGAAAAACTGGGTAATGTAACGTATACTATCAAGAACCAGGTCACAGGACATGTGGCAAGGGCACATGTAGAGCACTTAAGAAGAGATGAGGAGGAGAAGAGAAATGAGAATGATAATAATAATTATGATTCAGACACCGGATATTTGGATGAACAAGTTGTCAGAGGAGCTACAGTAACCCCAAGTTTTAGAAAAGAACCAGCACAAAATCAGTTGCTAGCAACTCCAAGTTACGAAGATACTCAAGAACAGACGATTCCGAAAACAATGGAAGAAGAAAATGTGAATGAAACTCAGTATGATAATATGGAAGAGGAAATAGGTGCTCCATTTAAGAATACTAGACAAGCAACGAAAAGAAGAATGGATAAACAAAGAGATAAAGAAGTGAAAAGACAGAGGAGAATTAGGGATTATTCAACAAGCGGTGAAGATATGCCTCTACTAGAAAGGTCCTTAAGAAATGAGGATAGACAAATTAGGTGGGATGTTGAACAGAAGAGATTAGCGGCTGTTAACGACAGACATGCAGAAGAAGAAGAAGAAATGGATGAAAAGTCAGAGTCAAGTAGTATGGAAGAAACTAATAAGTTGTACGAAGAAGAGGATATTGATGTAGATTTAGCACTTATTCAAAGAAACTTGGAGTTGTTGAAGAAGTGGAAACGTAGGAGATAGATAAATAGAAAATACTGCAGATGGCAAGTTATAAGTTTCAGGATTTAGAAGTGAAAGTGATGCTTGAAGAAGTATACGAAACGGTGGAAATGGAAAAAGGTTCTATGGACATTTTAAAAAAAAAAATAGTCTTGAGGAATAGTTAAGCATATTTATATATGTATATTTGTAATAGAATTGTTGGTTGAAATTATGTTTCTACTTCTTGACTTTTCGTAAATTGGACAAATTGGGTATTGGTACAATAGGTGAATGTACTCTATAGAAAAGTAGACAAGTTTTTATTAGTACTAGAAATGCCGTGGTTAACGATAAGGATTAATAAGTTATAGTGATGATTGGTCCAAGGGAAAAAATTGGCAGGCCAGATCACAAGTAAATTGATAAGTAGATGATGGCTACTACATTGAGTTGATATTGGATTAGTCGCCACATTACAAATAGATAAAAGGAGTCAATATGTAGTTTACAATGCTTACTTAAGAGGATATTCCGGATGTTATGTTGTGTTAGGAGTTAAGATAGAAAATGATAGAAAGTGGTGAGGGGAGAGAATAAATAGTACGGTCAGTGTTATAAGTTAAGAAATTAGTCTGTAGTTAACAGATATACAGATAAACAGTGAAGTGTTTGGTTTTCTCGGTCATAGAAATACTGGAATAACTTATATAAATAGATATGCGTTACGTTACTTAGTGTGAGACGCCAATGTTGGTGGGTCACTATACGTAGTAATTTTAAGAGAGTTTTAATTGTTTTGAAAACTGTGTTTTATTGAGTCTAAGTTTTATGAGTCATGAGTCATATATAATATGTTTTTTATGCTTGAGTTGGTACTGGAAAATGATGGCTATTATTTGGTTGTTTTATTGAGCCTAAGTTTCAGTGCCTCATATATAATAAGTTTTTTTTTCTTGAGTTGGTCCTGTAAAATGATTGTTGTTGTTTGATTAATTGATTTAGAATAGGATGATTGTGTTCCTAGTATTTGGAGTAAAAACTATTGGTCCGTAAAAGTGTCCAATAGTGATAGGTAGTAATAGAATGTTTTATTCTGATTTGATAAAATGCATGTAATGTCATTTTAAAATGTTTTTTTTTTCTTTAGATTAATTTGGGGGTATGACGTCTTGTGTTGATTTTATTTCGATTACATGAATGGTTTGGTATATTAAGTTACATGGTTATAAAGTTAGTTAAGTAAGTTTAATTTTCAAATATATGAGGTTTTGCTTAAGGTTTTTCGTTCAGAAAAGAGTTAATAAAACTACTTTGTCCACTGATATAAGGTAGGGGGAAGACTGTAAATGACAGTATATAAGTATGGGATGTACGGGGGCAAGATATAGGTGCTGTGAAAAACCAGCGTTAATTATATTAAAAGGATTCATAAAATATGAACATGGGCTCATGGTTAAAGGTGAGTTAACGAAATATGAATAAAATTGTGGTTGGCAATGTAAATGTGGAATATATAAGGCTTATGAAAACTTATGCCAAGTTGTTTTATAGTGAACAAAGATCTATTTCATAAGGTGTATTTTAAAAAAATTATTTTACAAAAATAATATTTTTTATTAGCAAGGGAGGTAAAGGTGACTGTCTTAAATATTCATTGCTGTATGTACATGTGGTCATGTTGAGTATTCATTCTTTATACTTCTCACTCGGTGCGCACCGCTTCTTTACTTTTTCTAACTACATTGTTTTTGTACGTCCTGTGTTTCTGGAAGAGTGAGAAATTTTATAAGGTCAAAAGTTACGATAACGATTTTACGAGCTGTTCTTATGATATGTATATTTGATACAGGAACTTGAGGAGCCAAGAAAGGACAAGAAATATATAGTGGATAGCTATATAGTTTGGGGAAATAGATGGGCTTGCATAATATCAAATGGTTTAGGGAGATTTAGGAACTGTAAGCACTAAAGAAAGGGGAGAAGGAGGGTTTAGTTTAAAAGAGTTACCATACGTGGTACGATGTATTATACAAAGTAAATCGAAGAAGAAGTATATAGTAGGTTACTAGCTGACAATATAACCGGGAAAAGGGTTAAAAGATATATTATTTTCTCGAAATTTAGTTAGTATAGGGAAGAATTAGAGGAACTGTGAGAGGTAAGGAAAAAGAGGGAATAGAGTGAGGGGATTAGGAGTAAAGACTTTTTCCTTTATAGGAAAAAGTCTTTAGTAGACAAAGGGAGGTGTAACAGTAGTGGAATATTGGGGTATTATTAGGATCTAGTGGGAAACAGCTACAGCACGATTGAGCATTGGGACTGAAAGCGAGGGAAGATGCTCAATCGTGACGTAGTGGGTTGTCTAGGGGCAGTTTACATCACGCCTTTGAACTGGGAAGAAGCCAGGTTGTCATCATGAAGAAATAAACAGTCTTTGAATAAAAACCCAGTCTTTGTTGGTTCTGTACTCTGTTACATCAACTCACCAGTGGAAGACAAGGCTGTAGCTTTTCTTCAAACTGTGACAGTAGGGGATAATTAGTCAGACTTGGAAAATCATCATGGGGGAGAACTGCAACCTGAGCTTGTCCAACACCCATCATAGGTGCTAAAAGGATTAAACAGACCAGTGGAGCAGAATGTCCCTATGCTTGCCCCAGGTTATGGCTTACCTGGCTTTTAACTCAGTAACAGTAGAGGAAAGGATAAAGGTCAATTATGTAGTGGTAATTGGAGAGGAGGAGTGGAGTAGTTGTTGGGTGGTGGAGTAAATAAGAAGTGTTGTATCTTGTTTATCAACCTGCATGTGTGACATATTTTATGCATTTTCTATACAATCATTGAAATGTTGACATGACAGGAGATGAGGCAATGGTCACCACTCTACTTACCATCAACTCAATAAATTGTGTATTCAATGGACCAGTGAATTTCTTGTACAGTTGCTGTCAAGTGTTGTCTCTGGTGACTGTCTTAAGTGCTGTGGTTGGTTATACATATTGTGAAAAGTCCTGTATAGATGTTGTCAGGTATCTCATGATGTCTATCTTGTACACTTGTGGTGTAAACAATTCCTTGTGAATGTATGTTCCACTTTTGTCGAGAAACTGTCACGTAGATGTCCTGTCCAACAGATGTAATGTACAGTTATTGTTAAAGTTTGTTTGTCTGCAAAAATTGAAGGACTACTTGAACTGATATAGGTCATACTGACAAAATAAAGAAAGAAGAGATCTAGGTGACGGACGAACAGCACACTGGCAACATTATGTTGAGTGAGAGGGATCCTCAGTTGTCCAGGCGCTAATAGTTCAGATCTTTTCTGGCCTTAAGGGAACCTTTTACTTCTTTTATAAATTTCTGTGTAGATACATAGTAGTCTCACAGTGGGGGTTTGAGCCAAAGGAAAATGGTTCTCCAAAAAGGCTATTGCGGGAATGATTAGCTCATTTGAGTGACCTCTAGACAAAACGTGCTAAATCATATCCTTTATCTTGTTATTTATTATTCAAGATATATCTCCAGAGAACACTACAAACTAGGTCCTCTGGCAACTCAATCAAACATGTCACAGTCAGTCAGCCACATGCACATGCTAGGTATATTGCCGGTCTGGCTAATGGGTAAGTAGACCAAGTTGCGGGGAGACTCCAAAATCTTGTAGCCGGGGCACACATTGGGGAAGAAAGAATAGATGGTCGGGTTTGTGCTACCGTTGAGGTAAGAGTCACTGACCAAGTTGCAGTTAACAAAATGCTATTCACAGACACAATGTCCATTGGCAGAACACCCTCTTTGTAGCCTTCAGTTAGCGTTTGCGGAGTAAACCCGAACACTGTCCGCAAAGTAGATGCGCCCATGTCAACCTCGTAGGTGGGGTTTGTTATTTTCACGAAGGCCCGCAGTGTTGAGGGGTTGACCCCCAAGGTGATAAAGGGCTCCTTGTGCTTCCAATCAGGCCACCAGCTGCTTTTGAATCTCGGCATTGATCTGTGTGAGTTCATATGCTCCCTCAGATAGATGGATGGTTTTCCACTCTTTCCAGGTCCGGTATACGAAACTATTGTTAGCATCAGTAATGTTACTGATGGAATTATAGGTTTCCAGATTAACCAGGGCGAGCTCATACTGAAGCTTGGTGTCAAGAAACAGCGCCAGGGAGTAGTTAGTCGTTCAGTCTATTTTGTCCGACGAGACTATAATACTGAAGTTCTCTTTCGGCTGGAACAAGTCACGGGTTGGCATTTGTTCACGGATCTCCACAAGTAGCAGCTCCATTTTTACTGAGTAAACATGCTCTTGTTCAACTGGAGGGCTAGCTCTTTAGAGATCGCCCCACTGCGCATTAGCTCGTCCACTATCGCAGAGATTTCGTTGTCGAGTCCCGTGTTCCCAGCCTCCTTAGAAGCCACCAGCAAACCCAGGCGTTCAACCAGAACGTTGGGGTCGTCGTAATATATGGGGAAGCCGCTTCCGCTGCGGAGCAGTTGATGCTTTTTGCTTTTACGGCCATGCACAGGCAAGTTGGCTAGCTGAACCAGCTGTTTGAATGTCTCAATGGCCAGTGGGGTGTACTGCTTCGTTTTGACAAAGCGTTTTGTTAGACGGTCGTATAACGACTCGTCTGCGGGAGCCTCAAACACTAGGTTGTCACCACGGAATGCCCGCAATTGGCCTGCCGCCAGTGAAACTGGATCGAGAGTGAGGGCGCCAAACTGGTTACCCCGAAGTTTCAGCCCAGAGCCTCTGGTGAGTTGTTGATGGGCAATCAGCAACTGCTTAAGGCGATTTAGGTAATCCCCCAATCCCACAATTTCACCTGTCAACAGAGCCCCGCGATCTTCGTGGCTTCTCGCTTGTCGCTTCTGTTTTCCAAGCTCATGTCGGTTGTAATAGCTGACTCTAGCGAATGATATCGTTAATCGCTGCCGTGTCTGAAAAGTCGAGCTCGCGTGGGAGTTGAAAATTGTGGTGCTTAATGAGGGCCTCATCGAAATTCCTATTTGGATACACAACAATGGCCGCCCGTTCTCTGGCGACAGTGACTCCCAGCCGGCAGCTTCTAACGTTATTTGCGCCAACTCAGGGGCGATTGGCGCTTCCAGCACACGATGCTGGGTCGCCGGCTTGGCTGCCTGGCCCAACTGTCGAACCAACACCTGGGTTTGTGCCACGGTTATTTCCTGCAACCTCTGGGGCTGGTTAGACACCACCTTAGTGATTGGTGTGAAGAGAAAACTCTTTCACTACCAAACAAAAACTGGGCTGTGACCAAACAGAAATTTATGGCAGAAAATTGGAACTAGGGGTGTGTTACAATAATGCTTTTAAAATGGTTAAGATGGTAGCAGATCTATTGTATTACATATCAAATTAAAGAGGATTGCACAAGGAACATGACAGTATTAATAATTAATTGATAGGTTACAAATATTATGACAATAATGAGAGGTTTAATAATAACAACTGAAATTAAAGAGGTAAAAATTATTTAAAAAACTGCACTTATAAGGTGTTTTCTACACTCCTATACTGCTAATCATGTTTAATTTACTGAATAATCAAACAAACACCACTTGTCTTCAAGAATATAAACAGTATTGCTCATTAAAGTAACCCAAAAAGAAGTTTTGGTTCATATTCTGAACCATGTCTTTTTAACAAAAAATGACAAAAAATAATGGCTGAAATCTGGAAGGTGGGGTCTCTCACAGTAAAGTTATGAAAATGGTTAAAATTGTAGAAGAAATGTTGTATTATATATCAAAATAAAGGGGATTGCACAAGGAATATGTTGGTAGGAGAATTTCTGCTTTAGGTTGTAAATAAAATAAAAATAATAATATAATTTGTAAAATAATTGGACAAAAGTAGGTAAAAATAATGTAAACATTGCACTTAGAATGTGTTTTCTACACTCCTATACTGCTAATCATGTTTAATTTACTGAATAATCAAACAAACACCACTTGTCTTCAAGAATATAAACAGTATTGCTCATTAAAGTAACCCAAAAAGAAGTTTTGGTTCATATTCTGAACCATGTCTTTTTAACAAAAAATGACAAAAAATAATGGCTGAAATCTGGAAGGTGGGGTCTCTCACAGTAAAGTTATGAAAATGGTTAAAATTGTAGAAGAAATGTTGTATTATATATCAAAATAAAGGGGATTGCACAAGGAATATGTTGGTAGGAGAATTTCTGCTTTAGGTTGTAAATAAAATAAAAATAATAATATAATTTGTAAAATAATTGGACAAAAGTAGGTAAAAATAATGTAAACATTGTACTTACCGAGGGGGCGTTGTTATCCAATATCTCTTCACTGCTAATCCAATTGAATTTACTGAACAAACAACACTATTCTAAACTATAAACACCATTGCTTCCAATCAACCATCCGAAAAGAAGTTTTGCCGCAGATTCTGAATCATGTATTTTATTTTTTTCAGACAAAAATTAGGAAAACACTTGGCAGATTTACATTTAATTACAATGAATATTTACACATGTCTGTTTGTTTTTATTTACTATATGTGGCAGTCTATTTGTGATAGGCTGCAAAGCAAACTTTGGCGCACAAGTGTGGTCTATTAGTGCAGCCGGAGCAAACAAAAGAAGATCTGTGTCGTTCAGTTCGAGTGCTGCAAAAAACACATTCTCTACGGACACTGACAAATTCTATTAAATGCTTGGCTCCTGTGACTCTTTCGACATAATTTCCTGCAACTGACTTTTTGAAATTCTTCGGCAGGCAGAGTGTCAAACTTTCAGGAATACTCTGAGCTGCTTCGCAATGAGCACTTTCCAGTAAACTTTTCTTGAAATCCTTCAATGACAGTTTTTTTCCTCCTTTCTCTGTTTGACATATAGAATGTAGGATGTGAGCATTGATCTGTGCAATTTCAAAGATCCAGTAGTAGATTTTCTTCCACCACTTAATGGTTTTCCTATCATGGATATTATAATATCCAACCATTTGGTCCATTCTGTCGCAGCCATTCATCGCCATGTTATATTCATGGATCATCTTCGGCTTGCTTTGCGGTTTTCGCAATCCGCTCTCAACAGTTCCAACTACAGACTTGGTAGAGACAACAATGCATGGTTTTTTAGCTTTTTTATCTCTCCATGCCACACACAATATTCTTTCTCCTTCAAGAAACCACTTCATCTCTTGATGCTGAAGTCGCAAATGCTTCAACTCAGGAGGGAAGCCTACTCGGTTGACATTCAGTGTTCCTGTATAATTGAAATTGTTGGAATGCAGATAATCAATCAGAGCTTTCGAAGTGTAGAATCTGTCAGCAAAGATGTGATGGCCAGCTCCGAGAACATTCAGTAGTGTGGCAAACACTTTCACTGCATGAGCAGTTGTGAGATCTAAATCTGGACTGTATTCGGTGTTTCGTCCATAGTAAATTTTTAAATTCACCACATAGCCAGTCGCAGAATCACAAAGGCCAAATGTTTTGATGTGGTACTTGTGAGGTTTTGTTGCATTGTATTGTCTGTGCTGAAATCTGCCCTTCCATCCAATAATCATTTCATCAATGGACACATTTTCAAATGGGTAAAATGCTTCCTGGAATTTCTTCAGGACCATGTCAACAAGAGGATCAATTTTTTTTTCACCTGATGCTTCTGGTTCACATACGTGAAACATGGTGTGAAAAATAGATTCAAATCTGTTCCTGGGAAACATAGTGGCATACTAAGGAGTATAGAAATGTGCACTTGTACACCAATAGTCTTTGATAGATGGTCTTGGATCAAGTCCCATAGCAATAATGACAGACGTAAACTTCAGCCATTCATGCTTCGTGAGTGGGGTCCAGGATAACAGACTAGAATGTTTTCTTTTAGGAGTGTTCTGCATCAAGATCTTTTCTGCATATTTGTTTACATTTTTAATTAAACAATCCACTATGTCATCATCAAAAAAAACTTTGAGAAAATCCATAGGTGTTTGCAGATGATAAAGTTTAGAGTTGACGTGAGATCTTCGAGGACGAAATTCAAACTTCGGTTTTGTTTCTCCTTCTGACACATCTTGCCATGTCGATGGTGATGGGATAGGTGCATCACGCTGTACAGAAGCTTGTAGATTCAAGTTTTTTCCTCCAGTTTTATTCTTATTTTGTACTGTTTGCTTTCCTTTCCGCTGAGAAGTGATTGTGACATCCTGACTTTCATTGTCAGACGAACATTCATCAGACATCTCAGCTGAAGACGAAGTTCCACTAGTAATATCTTTATCACCACGTGCTAAAATGTTAGATTCACAGATATAACTGCTGTCTGAATCACTATTATCGGAATCACTATTGTTTAA
The DNA here is from genome assembly GCA_014155875.1 of Cepaea nemoralis. NCBI lineage: Eukaryota > Metazoa > Mollusca > Gastropoda > Stylommatophora > Helicidae > Cepaea > Cepaea nemoralis. The sequence goes on along the minus strand of JACEFZ010016799.1, from coordinate 1,195,239 downwards.
AACAGTTTCGAATAATAATCTAGCTTGATCTGAAGTCATTCTACGTGGACGCATACTGGTGGGCGTTTCCATTGTGAAAAACCAAAACAAACAAATTAACACTACCTTAAAACTGAAAATTCACAAGAATCCAAAATTAGAAAACGATTGACCGCTCCAAGATGGCGTAGAGATCTTTCGGCTGTACTACTTTTTAGTTTACTGTAACTTAAAATTCCGAAACGGAGCAGAAATATGTGAAATAAACCACTGATCATTTTGTGGGACAAAAAGGGCAGACTGCCATTACAGCAAATCCATTCTGTCCACAGATGGGAGCACGGTAGCGAAAGAGTTAGCAGCCTCCATCTGTAAATCCGCTTCTCCCAATGTCTCCGCCTGAAACCGCTGCCTCAGACGGTCCCGATGTGCTAGATATTCTTGCACAAGAGCATCACGCTCTGGTTGACTAGATACTTTAGCCCACATGTTGTTGCTATACTTTTCAATATCTAAATATATGTCTTGGGGATATAGAACCGATCGAAACCGCATCGGTATTTACCGTCGTGGCCCTTGCTGGTCAAGTCGATCACAGCGAAACCGTAGGCCTCCCGAGTGCACTCTGTGAAGAACTCCCTAAAATCTTCAAAGGGCATGTCACCACGAACATAGGAGTCATGGATTGCGCGCAGGTTCTTCGTGTCTTGGTTGAAAATCACGAGTAGATTTGCGTTGTCTCGGATGGCCTGCTTGGGGAGTCTGAAGAAGCTCTGCGTCAGGTAGAATGAGTCGGCACGACCGTGCCGGCCCTGGCAGAAGTACTTCTCGATCGGTCCCTGCTTCTCCAGCATGACGTCATCAAAGACCATGATGGATCTCTCTTCGGGGTTCAAGTCCTCAACTGCAATGATGTCCTCCGCTGAACTATGACAGGAAGTGTATTCTTGCCCCGCAGCCTCCCCCATGGACGAGGTCCAATCCTGGAGGAACTTATACTTGTCCTGTCCCAAGGGCTTCGAGTACAGGTGCCGTCGGTCGTATTTCAGGAAGCCCGGCTTCAGCAGCAGCTTGAGCATCATGTTCGTCTTCCCACATCCCGATGGGCCACATACAACACACCTGATGCTGTTGGGCAGCAGCCAATGAGGTGTATTTTGCCACCTTCTCGAGATCAAAATTGGTGATATCCATTAATTGAATATATAGCAGTATGGCGTATATTCAATATGTATTGTCTTCGGTGTACGACGCGGACTGAGAAGGTGTGTGAGACATCTATCGTGCTGCGCAATGGCCGGCCCGCCAAGAGAGATGTCTGTGCTATCTGTGGTGTCAAGAAAGCCAGATCACTGGTGGGGGACTTCTCAACAAAGCGCTGAATGCCCTGCCTCTCCGCGAGATGCATATGCGACTGCCTTAGTGCGTTCCATCTGAGGCTGTTCCTGGGGGTTCGTTCCAGAACACCAGGAAGTATAGCTACTGTGGGTCTTTCACGAAGCTTGATAAGCGGCTGGCTCAGGGATACCGAGGGGCCAACAGGCTCGACCGTGCATGCTTGAATCATGACATGGCTTATGCCGCTCGTACCGATACGGCTGGCCGCAATGCTGCTGAAGATATGCTTGACGCAGCTGCCTCAAATATTGCTCTGTCGGATGCCCCCGAGTGGGAGAAGAAGGACGCTCGCACGGTGTCTGCTTTGATATCGACCAAGAGCCGCTTCGGGATGGGCGTTCGGCGTTCATCTTTGGACCCAACTCCCCGCTCAAAGATGTCACCATCTTAGGGTAGCTGTTGTAACATGTTGGAGATATATGTTATTGCAAAGCAATAATTGAGCGTATTTACTACAGCCCGCAAGGTTACTGGAAAGGGCTGTCAGCCGTTAATAATCTCGCCGCGGCGGCCAAGGTTAGTGAAACCGATGCTCGGGAGTGGCTTCAGTAGCAGGCCATCTGGCAAATCTACCTGCCGAGGCCTCGTTACATTCCACTGCCCCACTTTGATGAGTCCACGCCGAATGTTGTCCACCAAGCAGATCTCTTGTTTATCCCACACGATCGCGTCGGTCGTAAGCCATATGGGTATGCTTTGACGGTGGTCGACGTCGCCTCACGCTATAAGGAGGCTGAACCACTTACAGACAAGAGCAGCGAGGCGGTAGCATCGGCGCTTGGTCGGATCTGTAAACTAGGACCGTCAAAATTTCCTAATCATTTGAAAATTAACCCCGGGCGGGAGTTTATGAGTGCTGTCAGACAGCTGGTAGCTAAGCATAAGACACAGGCACGTCGTGGGCAGGCTGGGAACTACCGCCACAGGCAATCGTCGAGCGGTTCAACAGCACTCTGGCAGAGAGACTGTTCGGATCTCAATATGCCCAGGAGTTGTCGCTTGCCGCCCGTGGCTCAGATTAACGATCAATTAAATTGGTGAGGGCTCTACCCCAGGTAGTCGCCGCAAGCGACAATGATGTGACTCGTTTGACACGCAGAAAGCCAACTGAAGCAATTAAGGATTCTTCTGTGCCCCATGCTCCGGCCGCTCAAGCCCGCCGTGCTATCGGGCTTAAGGAACCTGTGATTTCGGCCGGCTCTCTAGTCAGGTATCTCTATTCAGCGGGCGAGCTCGAAAGGGGTTGGTGTCGGGCGACTGATTCTACATGGTCGCTGTCTTTGCATAGGATTCACCATAACACTCAGCCAGAGGGTAAACGCACTCTTTACTACTTGGTGGATGGGCAAGCTCGTGGATTTGTGCGCGAGGAACTGCTCATCGTTCCTCCCGACACACAGCTACCCACTAGCCGGATTTTAGGCCAATGAGCTTGATGAACATGCGCACTATTTCGCGCTCCGTGGCGATATGCCCTTAGGCTATTGTGGTAACACCATCGGCGCAAATCCATTTTTTTGTTCGTGTCCATGGGGCTCAGGGATGTTTTGTTCTGCTCATAGACCCCGATCTGGTGGTCTTTGCTTCGTATAGCTATCTGCTTGTGCTTGTATTCTCGCCGGCCGAACAGGCTGTCCTTGTACAGTTCATGCCTGAGGTCCTTTTTCACGACTTTAGCTTTCTTGGTGTTGGTGGCTTCTAGGATTTAGTACATCTTCGGTCAAAGGCCGACGAACTCGGCTCGGCTAAGGGATGACCGCAGCATTCGTATTTGAATTTGCCGACCACCTTTTTATTAGCAGTCGAATAGTTGGGATGATCTCGTGGGTAATCTGAGAAGTCGTACCAGTCAGAGTGGGCTTTAATGTCGGCGTACGCATCATCGGTCTCCACCTGGAATAGAAGAGAGTCAGTGTCGGTGTAGCAGAGCTGTATTCTATTACCATATTGCGGTTTAAGCTTGTTGTACCAGAAGCTGTATATGAGGTGCTTGGACAAGTCCAGGATGGCCTGCCCGAAATAGAAGGGTTTGTTCAGCTGGACTCTGGTCTTGGTGCTGTGTACCGCAATCAGTCCGCCGTCGAAGACGGTGCGTGATTCGATTTTGGGGCTGGCTATTACTATTAGACGCCGGAGTCGGTCGGTCTATTTGGCCCGGACTAAGTCGACTCTGATACGTTTGCGGACGTTCTCCATACTCTTCCCAAAGACTGCGTTGTTCATCAGTTTGAAGAAGTCCTTCTCGAATTCCGACAGTAGAGCTGTGTTCATTTCTATGTATGGCTTCATCCACGGGGATTGATTGAACTTGATGGTTCTGTGGATTTTTGTAACCTGTAGGCCGAGACTGTGATAGAGCTTGAGATTGTGGTAGTGGACGATCTACCGCTCCTTGTTGTGGAGGTTGGGGACTAACATTGTTTGCTCCGTGAACTTGCCCCCCCCCCTCCCCCAGTTCGTTCTGGAGCTTATGCTGATAGTCACTCAACCACCACTCTTGGATGGACATCGTTTATGGCGCTAATGGGTAATCGCTGTGGGCTTCATGCAGATGCTCCGGGTATTTCATATTAATCTCGATGAGCCATCCCTCATGCGCGTCGTCTTGTGTGTTCAGTACCTCCTCGAGGGTTGGATTGGTCAATTGGAACCCGCTGGTGGGGAGGTATTGCATAATCGCCCAGCCGTACAAATTATTTGCATCGAGATACGTGATCCATGTTTTCGGTGCTTCGGGAACGTAGTCTGGGGACATGGGATTGTTGGCCTTCGCATAACACTTCGAGACCATGGCCACACCCCACGGAGACCATTCTCAACGAAGAGGTGCATGTCCTGGTCAGCCAGGAGCTCGAGTTGGACCTTCATCTTTTTCAGGAGCACGTCCCACGCCAAGTCGGGCACACTGATGTAATGTGCGGGTTGAGCCGATACACTCGCATACAGGTATCTCGGAATGTCTCAAAGACATCGGCCAGCAGGAGGACGTCTGTTTACAGGTACAAGTCGTGGTAGTCTCTGAGAGTTTTGCAGCCAAGCTCCTGCCACACTATTTAGCATGGGTGTAATCAGCATCACTGATGCCTTCTCAGGTGAGCTTGCTGTAGAAGGCCTCTTTCGGTGGTAGGCGTTCTTCATCAAATCGCTCGGCGCTGTCCATATATTCGTAGGTGTATACGCCCTTACGGAGGAGGAGATGAGTGCTGCCATGACTCATTGTCGCCCTGAACTTGTCCTCCACTATTGCTCATTGGGTGCGCTTCTGTGTGCTTGCAGTGCACCTTGCATCTACCTATCGAGATTACATCGCCGTAGCGTTCAAGATGCTCTAAGAGAGCTGGCCTGCTGCATTTGCTACAGAATGGTGTCAGCTCGCTTAAATTCCCAACCAGGGTGTCTAGAGAACTGTTTAGGAATTGGAGACTATCAATGAATTGTAATTGCCCAATTGTGAACGAGGCGTGCATCTCCATGATGTTCGGTATGCAGGTGATCTTGGCGTCATCCACCTGATCCTCCCTCCACTCACCATTTTTCTTCTTGTACACAGTTCTCTTATTGTGACGAAACGCGTTTATCTGTCTGTTGTCGTCAGGATCCCGCACTATTTTGGCGCGTCATCGGGGGACTTTCCCAGCTATAAATAGACTGAGGGAAGCCGATGGAGGAATTACCGTCTAGAATCTTCTCGGAGCACCTGAATTTGAGTGACCCGTGAGGCGGGGTATAGCACTAAATTCTCGTGCAGAGAGATCTAGAAATTCTAGGCGGGTAATGACTGTTTCCCGAGAAAGTGTCTTTTCCCAAGAATCACTAGCTCCTCGTGCGCATGAGTTGGCACGAGTGGGAAAATTGGCTAAACCATTCATTCACTTCATGATGCTCGAAGAGAGCAGACGCAGGCCTGTGTTGAGCCATTTTGTGTTGCGTCTCACCTCAACCATGTTTCGGCTGACTGTTATAGAAAGGAGGCTGAGGAGCCCTTGAACAGTTCTGAAAGCTGACTGGAGTCTGGTTTTGAATATTCAGGTACTTATTGGTTTAAGTCATTTAACTTTGTAATTGTGTACAAAACGCCATCGTTCTAACCTCATTACATATGCGGATGTCCTTGCATTACTAATTAGCAAACCGATCGATAGCGCTACTGAAGGCTAGGTCGTGTGTTTGTTTACCAACGTGTGTTAGCGAATCAGCTGTTGGGAATGCAGGCATGCGATGTGGGTGATTTGGGTTTAAATTATATTTACCATGTATCGCAAATCGTTGCATCTATTAGGTTGCTGTGTTAGAATAGAACATAGTTAATAGGGCCTGATAGAAACCTAGATTTATGTCAGTCAGTTGCTGAATCAAGGAGAACGGTTAGAAAACCAGGTAAGTTGGTAGGTGGAGATTCAGACAAAACTGTGCTTAGTTACTAAGTAAAGATAGAACTTAGTTCTGTGCCACCAGGAATGTTGTAACTATTGTGTAGTAACTTAATAGTGAATTCATTGTGTGGAACACGAGATTGCTGTGTGAAGGTAAGTCATCATTGATGATATATATATATGATGTGGCATTGTGTATATATATTAGGTCATAGCATGTGATACTTCCTGGAGTAATTCCGAACGCCGAATAGGTCGACGCGTGGTAACAATGCGTGCCGTCGCGATGTACATATGCGTTCTGAATTCTTGTCTTAGCTATCCTGTTCTTTCATACTGGCGCTAGTGCGAGTGAGTGCTAAGGTGCTGGAAGTATGGAAGGATGCAAGGAGGTTGTATGAGACACGGGGACATATAGGATATAGGGGATTTGAAAGCAAGTTAGGAAAGTATAGGTTGGCAGACCAGGCCAACTATGACGTTCGGTCCAGGCCAAGGCTAAACCACTTGGGAGGGCTGAACTGGAACATCACCCTTGGAACATGTGGGGAACATGTATTATCAAGAAGGCTTCTTGACTCTAAGGAAGAGTCTGATAAGAAGAGTTTGCTATGGCGTGGGCAGGTGGTCCCACCCGCAAACAGGCATGTGTACATATTGGATGTGATCATGTACTATTCCTATATCCCGAGGGATGGTATATTGATCAGTATTATGTTTACTAATGAACATTGATAATGTAAGGAACGAGTCCAGGGACTCTTTACCTTAAGGTTTAGTTCGATTAATTTTAGAACTATGATAACAGCGTACTATCACTAGTGACGTTAGCGACGACTGGTAGATGATTAGGGATAGGTGAGACCTACGATCAGACTCGTCATTCTGATTTCTTGCTCTGTTTGACGGGCTGTTCTGTGAGGCCAGCTGACATTAACGAACTTTACTACTCTCCAGATAGAGATAATGCTTTAGTTATATGCATAACTAAGTAGCATGACTGAGGGTTGAGTAGTCATTGGTAGGATGCATGTGGACTAATGTTTGGGCCAGTATACTCTCACCGGTCGCTCTTCTTTTTCAGGAGTTTGCCTATTGAGGAACCAGTCAACTATATTTGTCATTGGCGGGAAACCACTTCGTGTAACACCGCGAAGGGTCCAATTCTTTACTTATCACGCCAGACTCAACTACACCATGTACCCAGTGTGATTCATCATGCGTGAAGGTTTGCATCCAGTGATTCAGGTACCCTGAAGGTGCACGTGTGGGACATGATGGTTTGTGTTGTTTTTCTGCATTAGAAGATACTCTATTTCAGCCAGGAACATTTCAGCAACTTGAGCAATCATGCTCAAAGAAAGGAAACACCTGACCGTATACTATTACGGTGGTTCCGCCTAAACGCGGAAAGAAGCGATTTAGACACTTGAATGGTTCCTATGACAGCTTTAGTGGCAGGTCTTGATAAGACTTACACCAGCTACTAATAGTACCTTGAGGCAAGTGTTACCAGGTGGAAGGGACAATAGATTATAGTCCAACCTGAATAGTCTTCCTTGGAAGTAGATGTCTGATTCTAATAGTGTACTGAAGGAATATGAAGACTTTGAACTGTGTTCGTGTAGGACTCAGGGACATATCAGTTGCCTTATCTGATTCTTCAAGCAGTGTTACTGTGTTATGAGTACGGGACCATTAGATTGGTCATTGACTTATTCGACAACCAGTGTTACTGTGTTATGAGTGAGGGACCATTAGATTGGTCATTGACTTATTCTACAACCAGTGTTACTGTGTTATGAGTGCGGGACCATTGAATTGGTCAATAGACTTATTATCGAACCACGGGTAATGTACTACTGAGGGACCATTAGATTGGTCAGTGACTACTTATCTTCATTGAAGTCCCGAATACTTGGAGTCAAAGCCAGGAGGATTATCTCCCAGCCAGTGTTGATAGAGAACTGTATATTAACAGTGACTTAGTAGGAGTGATAAAGATGCAGTTGGTCCTGTTGAGTGAGGTCCAGCGGTGACTCTATTGTTGTGGATTCACGCTCTGGGGATGGAGTGGTCTCCAAGGTTCTAATCATCTCACTGGAAGGAAGCCGGGTGAGTGGCGGACCGACTGGACGGGACATCTGCATCCAATCTACTTCTCAACCTGATGATGACAACTATATCTCTGATTCTGTCTCTACTCTATCCTCTATTTGTGTAAATAGATTATTCTATCAGGATGTTCATTTCAGTTCTATATTCTCATGGGTAGAATAAACTTTATGTATGTTGACTTGCTCTTTGTATACTGATTGAGTGTGGTCTCGGACGATGCCTAAGTGTTCATTGTTCCACAGGAGTAGGTAGTTAGTGGGGGTCTAGAATCTGGAGGGGCTTGTAGACAACGGTAACTAATATGAGATCAGCCACAGAGTGAAAATTGTGTATCTGCCTTTCCCACCCCTGGGGTTAGAATACACGGGAGTGCTAGAGACACCTTGGGTGTGGTTCACTCTCACTACCCAAGGCGATCTTGTTACACTTATCCCAGTCCTATTTACCAGCCGCCTGCATGATGAGGTGAGAATCGTATCCTCTTAGTTTGTGGAAGACTACCGGCACCCTCAGTTTTTCTTTGGAGATGCGCCATGTTCGATTGCAGGCCTTGTGGGCTGAGCCACGGTATTTGCCGGTAATGTGGCAATGGTTTCTCACCTTATCCTCCCCCAGCGGCTCTTCACAGATGTGGCAGGTCGTGGCTGTGGAGAAATCTACGAGGTCTTTTTCACCCAGCACCATCAAAGCTGGCCGACACAGCTGACTTCAGATGGTGGTCTGCTCGCGCCCCATACGACGAAGGAATTCGTCGACGGCGTCCTTCCCCCGATATATTATTGGGTTTGTGGTGAGGCCGTCAGAGCGCACTGTGATGTAGCCGAAGCCGCATGGTGGCGAGCAGACGTGTGTTGCTCTGGCTTGGATCCATCGCGGTTCCCTGTACTGGAACATTCAACGTCTCAAAGTCCGCGTATATGATGTATAGCGCCCGCATCAGCCTTTGGTAGGACTTGAATTTCATGGTATTGTTTCCCTCCTCAGGCATAACAGTCACTTGGCACGCGGTGTTGATGCCTTTACAGAGTGGCTCATGCTGATTCAAAAGATGCAGGGTGGAGTATACATGAAGGCAGCCGAAGCATGGGTACTTCTCTTTATGGTGGCTGTATTTGTATAGTAGGCACGAGATGTTCTTGACCCAGACATAGTGCCGGTTCTCACCCTTAGTCAAGCGCATGAGACATATTTGATGCTGTCGACGGTTCTGGTTGGATTTGCGATGTAGTATGGGTTTTGATTGATTGATTGATTTAGGAATCGACATCACAGCATTCCCATAAGTGCTCCATCCCCATCCTCAGTAGCCAGCGAAGAGTTCCAACACTAATAGTACCAGTAGCAATCTGATTATAAGTCCGTCTCGCCTTTCCTCTGAGCGTTGAGCGTCAGCCAGATCCCCTCGTCACTCCTCGCTGTCTCATTCTTGCCAGACCATAGTAATCCATTTGCTCCTCCGAGGTGTGCACGTGCTCCCACAAGGCCGCAACCACATCTGTCTTGTCATGTATCAATACTCCACCAAGTTCTGCAGAACCAGCCAATCTGTCCGCCTGTTCATTTCCTAGCACACCGGCATGTCCCGGAGAAAAGATCCAGGCAATGCTTGTCACCCGTGATCACCGAAGCGAAGCAAGCCACTCCACACGAAGCCTGCCCGTCCTCACCCTCGTCAGCATGTTTTCTGAGTCAGTTATAATCACGATGTGCGTGTGTGTCGTATTCCCCATTCAGCGGAGAGCCGCAGTGACTGCCTCCACCTCCATTCTTAAGCTGGATGTTGTGGTATCATATACCAGGCTCTCCTGCCCCAAACATCGACCATTAGCTTTGGCTATGAACCCACAGCCACTTCTCTCACCTCTTGACACCGAACAATCTGTGTAGATAATCACATCACCCGATTGAGCATTTCCTGAATTAGTTGCTGGATTTCCACGTCCGTGGCCCCTGCTGGCCAATCCCTGCACTCCCCGCTCAATGTGATTATAACTCTGCACAAGTCTGACTGCTCCGCTGGCACTCTGACCCACTCCTCTCCACGCCTAATGTTCTCCAAGGGGCACACCTGTCTGATCGTATCCTCCGCCTGAGCCATCCATGATTTCCCTCTTATCAGTCGCTGACCCTTAACTGCGTCCAGCACCTCATGCAGTGGGTGGTCTGTGTCTGCAGCTACTCTGAGGTATGCCTTCGCCTGCATCACCTTGAGCCTACCAATAACAGTCGGCAGACAAAGGATGTAACGCATACACACTACTTGGGTGTCTCTAGTGTATCCCAGAATGACCCGCATAGCTTCGTTCTGTATGCGCTCGAACTTCACCAGCCCATGTAGTATGGGTTTACCGTCCCACCCGTGGACGTTGACTGCGATACTGGGGCTCTGGCTCTCAAATTTGCTGATGCTAGTGAGCGGTACTGGGAACTAGATTCCTTCGAAGTTTAGCTCATCCAAGTGGTTTCTATAATGGTACTGTTCGTCTACATGGTTGGGCGCTGGCGGTGGGGTGAGGGGGGGGGGGGAGGGCTGAGAGAATGGCCCACTAGAAACAGCGATTGTCGCGGTTCTTTACATTCACAACACATTTCTTTTTCACGATGGCCTTGTGGGTCTCAAAGTAACTAGTACCGCGGAAGGGTTGGTATCGTGGGATGCGGAGGTCTAGCTGTAGGCACTTCTCAAAGTTAAAGCCCGAGCCATTTTTCTTGAATTCTTCAACGTCGTGAAGTATCTTGGCTTTGGCTAGCTCCAGCCCCTCATCAATATCACCAACATATAATACCTCGAAGTTCCTACTACCGTGGTAGGCGTCTGCGCGTATAATCGCACCTTCTTTGTTTCTACTCGAATACCTAGCAAGTAGACAAATTTGACGCTAGGGGGCTGCGTGGTCTCGAGGTATGGTGTCCTCCTCGAGTGCTGGAGGTCCCGGGTTCAAGCCCCGGTGATGGCGGGATTTTTTCTCGTGGACTTCTAGTAATAAATTTCCCCTGGTCTCTGGGTAGTGAGATCGGACGCCCGTGTGTATTGTTGCGCACGTAAAAAATTCCTTGGCAGTTAGAAATCGAAAAAGAGTAGCCTAACGGCGCTGCCCGGGCAAAATTTCGAGCTAAAAATCTACCTAAAGTATTTCAGGATCCTCGGCGGTCGGTGCTACGGAGTTCGTGCACTGAGCTTAGTTTCTCCAGACTCAGTTTTGAGTTAGGAGGAGGACGGAGCACTTATGGGTTACACCCGTGTGCCGTGATGTTGATCCATCTACTTAACTAAACTAACTAACTAAACATTTTGACGCTGCCATACCTCTCTAACGCTTACTCTATTAGCGCCTTGGTGTCTGGGAATATAAGATCAATGAATCCCCCAGGGTCTGGATATATATGCCATTCGAGTACAGTTTCTCGATGGTCTATCAAACCCCAAGCGGTCTCGCGTTCAACTCTATCTTCCAGCGGCTCATTCCAGCGTGTATAGCCCGTCTCAAGCGGCCCTGGCACGTCACTCGACGGCTGGCTCGGTATGGGGCGCTCGGTATTTGGGATGTGGGTGCGTGGCTTTGGGATGGGTCTTGGGCGTTTGGCGGTTAGATCGGGGCTGGCGCGCGGAGCAGGGTGGATGTGCGTGGCTTTGGGATGGGTCGCTCGGCAGCCGGCGCGGCGGTTGGCTCGGTGGCTGGCTCGCGGAGCATGATGGGTGTGTGTGGCTTTGGGATGGGGTGCTAGGCAGCTGGCGCGGCGGTTGGCTCGGCGGATGGCTCGCGGAGCATGATGGGTGTGTGTGGCTTTGGGATGGGGTGCTAGGCAGCTGGCGCGGCGGTTGGCTCGGCGGATGGCTCGCGGCGCAGGATGGATGTGCCTGGCTTTGAGTTGGGTCTAGGGCGCTCGGCAGCCGGCACGGCGGTTGGCTCGGGGAGCGGTGGCTCAATGGCAGGCTCGCGTGGGGGAGGGGGGTGGTGGCTCAATGGCCGGCTCACATGTAGGCGTGGTGGCCTGCGTGTGAGGTGTAGGGTTGAAGTGGTCTCAGCTTCAAGCTGTTCCCACTCCCGTGCGCGTTGGGCCTCGTCTTGGACTAGCCCTTGCAGCGCTGGGTACCACTCGGCCGCTCAAGCGAGCAAGTCCGCACGAACTAAATCACGCGCCTGGGCTATTTCTCTGGAGATGGTGGCTTTGTTCCGCCGGCTGTATGGCATCCCATACTCTCGTACTTGCTGTTGTAGTTGCCTAAGCGTAGACGTAATGTCCAGTACATTGTATAGGATCTATATCTCTAAAGGGTGGGCGAAAATCTAATCCGGACACAATACCGTGTCTGTTACAACATCTCGAAGGCATGTCTCTAATTGGATGTTTCGGCGGGGGTGGCATGGCCCGCGCGCCGAATCTCCTGTCTTTCGCGGCTTCACAACTTGGTAGTATCTATTCACCGCCTTTAGCCGATCATAGCCACAGCCCAGGCATAGCGACAGTTTGTTGGTCACCCCTTTCCCACAACTACTTCAAGGCTTTGTACATGACCCTCTCGTGTCTTCCTTTAAAGTGTCGTCCCTGGTGTGAGGGGAGTCAACACCCACATTATAAATTTTTTTTTCTATCAATATCCTGGAGAATCCACCAGCTTCCGTCCAACACACTCCTTCAGTTCATGGACACCTTTTCCTCTCTCTATCACTGTCGTACTATGCCCCCTCTCATTCTTCCCCACGCAACATATTCAACAACTCTTGCTTCTAAGAATTAATAAAGATTAATTTATTAAAAGAAAAGTGTAATGTACGTGAGACGTGTATGCGAAGAAAATGTGTGATGTGTTCTATAATGTGTATAGGATCGGACCCTCAGATAATAGCATAGTCAGTTCATCCTTGCAAGGACACATCACAGCACGTTAAGTCAGAACAAGTCCATCTCACCCAGTACTGTATCTCTCCTGCCGGACACCGACTGTCATCTGTAGCTACCTGGTAATCCATCTTCCTGATCATCCGAAATAGATACTGTTTGTAAATTACAGCTGATCATGGACCGGTTGCACACTACACATTATAAGTTCCTATCGGTCCTAAAAACTGTACGAATCCTTTGTTGTGTGTACTTAGGTATCACTGTTATTGTTAATATACTTGATCTTAACTAGTGTCTATAAAGTCTCAAGTATGATGTCTTTTGTAATATTTCACTGGAATCTATCACACGATGTGACTTACATTTTAATGTTCTCGTTCCTTTAACAATGTTTGTATGATGTGTGACATATCAACAATCATCACCCATCCTAGGTGAACCTTAACACACAGGAATCGTTATATTGGTTGGCTCTTCTGAGCCATGTTATGGTGAACCCTCCTGAGCTATGAGTCCAGCGTAAACATAATACCATCTTTCTTCTCGGGTGTTATTCGTTTTCCGTAAGAAAGCATTTGAGTGTCCAACTGGTGTTCTTCCAATTAGAGTTGCACTTCATTCAAAACCAGTGTTGAACTTCCTCGTAACTGGCAGGGAACCTGTTAGAGAAACAACACATCTGGTGATAGCACTAGTCACTGATCCTACCGGCTGAGTGTAAGCCTATTGCCTTGCTCTGTTATTTTCCAGCTAACTAAACTCTGTCATAGAGCATATTAGCTCCTCACCTACGTCCGAATCAGGCTATGACAAGGAAAGACCCATAAACAGAGTGCAAAACTTCAGTGGGCAAACCACTGAAAGATCCCCCCATTGGACACTTTCCCCATCTCCCAACCCATCTTAAATCTCTCCAAATATCACCCCGCTATCCTATTCATCCTAGCAGAGCCAATTATCACTTCACTACTCTAACTAGTTTTCCACTAAAAGTGCTAATCATCACACTCTAGTTTTAACAAGACTACTGCCTATATTAATTAGGCCTAAATAGACTATATTAACTACCTTAGGCAACACCGCAGTTCGATCAAATCACATCTACATTTGCCATGACAGGCACGTGTAAAATTAAATTAACTTAATTCGCACACGGTAGACATATTTCCACTCAGAACTGCAGTGCCAAAGCACGTCCGCCTAAATCAACTGTTTGAGTTACACTGTCTCCCCCAATCATGGTTTTTCAAACAGCCTTGAATTGTTCACGTGACGTTGTTGATGTCTTGCAGGTGTCCCAATGTTTCCAATAACAAACCCACAACTTTCTGTCAAGTGGTGACAAGCAAAACCGCCATTCCGTGTTATGTCGGGAAATTCTAAATGACAGACGGACTGTTTTCTCCCGAGCCGGGCACTTCCGCTTGAATCCGACCTGTTTTTGAACTGTCAAGGGCGGCGTATTGATTCATCTCACTCACTCCCTTCCCAGTAAACATCTGCAGCTGTTACTTTTGACCGTCCTGGGATTTTTGACATCCGATTTATTTTTTCTGTTAGTTAAAATAGTTGTGGCTGTGAAAACATCCCGTTAATCAGAATGCCTTTATTATCATCAACTGGTTAATCACGGTGTTTTTTCGTGACAGTAGCCTGCAAATGACTTGCAGACTACCTAAGTCAACCTCACCTCCCTGTGGTGTAGACCGGGAAACCATGACCATGGGGCGCTGGCTCGCCTGGGGGTGGGGGTGAGTGGGGGTGGGGGTTAGGTACTCCTCTTGGTCAGATTGTTTTCCTAAACCTGCGACTGGCCTAACAAGCAGGCAGAAAATTTTCATATTGCTCATAGAAAAACTAAGAAGTATAATCGGACTGTCCTCGACACCGCAAGGTACAAGAGAAACAAGATGAGATGAGATGTGATGAGATGAGACAACAGTGCTGTAGCAGTAAATGCTGCATATGATGTAATACACAGAAATGTCAGTTGATGGAGAACCCTTGAGGGTTTTCACTGGCCTCAGGGATTTCAGGGCAATTTGTATTTCTGTTTAATACCTAAAACACAATGGAATCAACCAATCGTGTCTCTTCTTTAAATATTCGCAATATAACATGTTCTTACATGATTATCTTTCCTGTCTTTGAAATCACACACAGGACAGACATTAACGGAGGAAGATGCTGTGTACAAAGAAATATAATGAAAACATAAGAGATAATGTGACGGATAAATAGCAAAATTAAAAGACGTAATGATGACAACATTGTAGGTCCACGTGGCTAATAAACCTGGTTAATAATGACGTAGTTGTAGGTTCAGGTGTGTGATAAACCTAATTAATGATGACGTAGTTGTAGATACAGGTGGATGATAAACCTGGCTAATGACTACGTAGTTGTAGGTTCATGTGGATGATACATCTGGTTAATGATGATATAGTTGTAGGTTCAGGTTGATGATAAACCTGGCTAAGCTAATGATGACGTAGCTGTAGACACAGGTAGATGATAAACCTGGTTAATAATGGCGTAGTTGTAGGCACAGGTGAATGATAAACCTGGCTAATGATGACGTAGTTTTAGCTTTAAGTAGATAATAAATCTGGCTTATGATGACATAGTTGTAGGGACATGTGGATGATAAACCTGGCTAATGATGACGTAGTTGTAGGTACAGGTGGATGATAAACCTGGCTTATGATGACGTAGCTGTAGGTACAGGTGGATGATAAACCTGGCTTATGATGACGTAGTTGTTTGTACAGGTGGATGATAAACCTGGTTTATGATGACGTAGTTGTCGGTATAAGTGGATGATAAACCTGACTTATGATGTAGTTTTATTCATAGGTGGATGATAGGCCTGGCTAAAGATAACATAGTTGTAGGTGATAAACGTTGATAATGAGAACAGCTTTGATAGGAGTCCAGTTGACCATACATGGAAAGGCGTTGTCGTCATTTGAAACGAGTAGGTTCGAATTCTGATGTGACTATAGCCTTCAATTGATATTGTCTGATATTATGTGTCCTCTGCTCTTTTCTTCTGTCCTTTCTTCACTCGCAGCGTCGATTGATAATCTGTGAATGAGTTTTTCATGTTTGTGATGATGGTGACCAAATTCGTGTTACTCTTTTCAGCGAGACGAACATCAGCACCCGCAGGAGCAGCCACAGAGCGAGAGCTGAGGAAACTCTTTGAGAAGAACATACGTCTTGAAAGTTGGGCTATAGAAAATGAAGTCCGCGCGCTTGAGTCAAAAGAGGAAGTCAAATGTGCCAAGAAGGAGGCAATCAAATGGCAACAGAAAGAGAGTTACTTCAGGTCTTTGCTTGTGTCGGCGTTGAACAAAGAAAGCAATGTAACTGACGTCTTAAAGTTTCACCCATCACTGATCTAGACCAGCGGTGTTTCCTTTTATCTCTGTTGCAATAATGGCATTCACGTCTAAACACAGGCTGTTGTATGATCACATGTGTTTGAGTAGATACTTTAACAGGAAAGCTATCCTTCGTGGGCTTCGCCATGTATTAAGCTGTAAATAAAGTGTGATAAATGGAGAAGAAACACATATATACATCTTGTAGTGACATTGTGTCTGACAAATGAAGAAGAAACACATGTATACAAGTGGCTGTGACATAGTGTCTGACAAATGGAGAAGAAACACATGTATACAAGTGGCAGTGACATAGTGTCTGACAAATGGAGAAGAAACACATGTATACAAGTGGCAGTGACATAGTGTCTGACAAATGGAGAAGAAACACATGTATTCAAGTGGCAGTAACATTGTGTCTAACAAATGGGGAAGAAACACATGTATTCAAGTGGCAGTAACATTGTGTCTAACAAATGGAGAAGAAACACATGTATTCAAGTGGCAGTGACATAGTGTCTGACAAATGGAGAAGAAACACATGTATTCAAGTGGCAGTGACATAGTGTCTGACAAATGGAGAAGAAACACATGTATACAAGTGGCAGTGACATATGTGTCTGACAAATGGAGAAGAAACACATGTATTCAAGAGGCAGTGACATTGTGTCTGACAAATGGAGAAGAAACACATGTATTCAAGATGGCAGTGACATTGTGTCTGACAAATGGAGAAGAAACACATGTATTCAAGAGGCAGTGACATTGTGTCTGACAAATGGGAGAAGAAACACATGTATTCAAGTGGCAGTGACATTGTGTCTGACAAATGGAGAAGAAACACATGTATATCAAGATGGCAGTGACATTGTGTCTGACAAATGGAGAAGAAACACATGTATACAAGTGGCAGTGACATTGTGTCTGACAAATGGAGAAGAAACACATGTATTCAAGAGGCAGTGACATTGTGTCTGACAAATGGAGAAGAAACACATGTATTCAAGAGGCAGTGACATTGTGTCTGACAAATGGAGAAGAAACACATGTATTCAAGAGGCAGTGACATTGTGTCTGACAAATGGAGAAGAAACACATGTATTCAAGAGTCAGTGACATTGTGTCTGACAAATGGAGAAGAAACACATGTATTCAAGTAGGCAGTGACATTGTGTCTGACAAATGGAGAAGAAACACATGTATTCAAGAGGACAGTGACATTGTGTCTGACAAATGGAAAGAAACACATGTATTCAAGAGGCAGTGACATTGTGTCTGACAAATGGAGAAGAAACACATGTATTCAAGAGGCTAGTGACATTGTGTCTGACAACTGGAGAAGAAACACATGTATTCAAGTGATAGTAACATTGCGTCTGACAAATGGAGAAGAAACACATGTATTCAAGTGGCGGTGACATTGTGTCTGAGAAATGGAGAAGAAACACATTTATTCAACTGGCAGTGGCATTGTGTCTGACAAATGGAGAAGAAATACATGTATTTAACTGGCAGTGACATTGTATCTGACGACTGGAGAAGAAACACATGTATTCAAGTGGTAGTTATAACCAGCACTAAGATTCTCGTAAATGTAAATAATAGAAATTGTACACACTGTGAGTCCTACAGTAGGATGGTTGGTTGGTTGGTTGATTGGTTGGTTGATTGGTTGGTCGGTTGATCGGTTGGTTGTGAATCCTCTGGAAGACTAAGTTTTAATTCTTTAGACCGATACACTGACATTAAAGTAGACCGATATAGTGACATTAAAGTAGACCGATATAGTGACATTAAGGTAATCCCATACACTGACATTAAAGTAGACCGATACACTGACATTAAAGTAGACCGATATAGTGACATTAAAGTAGACCGATATAGTGACATTAAAGTAGACCGATATAGTGACATTAAGGTAATCCCATACACTGACATTAAAGTAGACCGATATAGTGACATTAAGGTAATCCCATACACTGACATTAAAGTAGACCGATACAGTGACATTAAGGTAATCCCATACACTGACATTAAAGTAGACCGATATAGTGGACATTAAGGTAATCCCATACACTGGACATTAAAGTAGACCGATATAGTGACATTAAGGTAATCCCATACACTGACATTAAAGTAGACCGATACACTGACATTAGGTAATCCCATACCTGACATTAAAAGTAGACCGATACACTGACATTAAGGTAATCCCATACACTGACATTAAAGTAGACCGATACACTGACATTAAGGTAATCCCATACACTGACATTAAAGTAGACCGATACACTGACATTAAGGTAATCCCATACACTGACATTAAAGCAGACCGATACACTGACATTAAAGTAGACCGATATATTGACATTAAAGTAGACCGATACACTGACATTAAAGTAGACCGATACACTGACATTAAAGTAGACCGATATGTTGACATTAAAGTAGACCGATACACTGACATTAAAGTAGACCGATACACTGACATTAAGGTAATCCATACACTGACATTAAAGTAGACCGATATATTGACATTAAAGTAGAACCGATATGTTGACATTAAAGTAGACCGATACACTGACATTAAAGTAGAAACCGATACACTGACATTAAAGTAACCGATACACTGACATTAAGCAGACCGATACACTGACATTAAAGTAAGACCGATACACTGACATTAAGGGTAATCCATACACTGACTTTAAAGTAGACCGATACACTGACATTAAAGTAGACCGATATATTGACATTAAAGTAGACCGATACACTGACATTAAGGTAATCCCATACACTGACATTAAAAGTAGACCGATCACTGACATTAAGTAGACCGATACACTGACACTAAAGTAGAACCGATATGTTGACATTAAAGTAGACCGATACACTGACATTAAAGTAGACCGATACACTGACATTAAGGTAATCCCATACACTGACATTAAAGTAGACCGATATATTGACATTAAAGTAGACCGATATGTTGACATTAAAGTAGACCGATACACTGACATTAAAGTAGACCAATACACTGACATTAAAGTAGACCGATACACTGACATTAAAGCAGACCGATACACTGACATTAAAGTAGACCGATACACTGACATTAAGGTAATCCCATACACTGACTTTAAAGTAGACCGATACACTGACATTAAAGTAGACCGATATATTGACATTAAAGTAGACCGATACACTGACATTAAGGTAATCCCATACACTGACATTAAAGTAGACCGATACACTGACATTAAAGTAGACCGATACACTGACATTAAAGTAGACCGATATGTTGACGATAAAGTAGACCGATACACTGACATTAAGGTAATCCCATACACTGACATTAAAGTAGACCGATATATTGACATTAAAGTAGACCGATATGTTGACATTAAAGTAGACCGATACACTGACATTAAAGTAGACCGATACACTGACATTAAAGTAGACCGATACACTGACATTAAAGTAGACCGATATATTGACATTAAAGTAGACCGATACACTGACATTAAGGTAATCCCATACACTGACATTAAAGTAGACCGATACACTGACATTAAGGTAATCCCATACACTGACATTAAAGCAGACCGATATATTGACATTAAAGTAGACCGATACACTGACATTAAGGTAATCCCATACACTGACATTAAAGCAGACCGATACACTGACATTAAGGTAATCCCATACACTGACATTAAAGCAGACCGATACACTGACATTAAGGTAATCCCATACACTGACATTAAGGTAATCCCATACACTGACATTAAAGTAGACCGATACACTGACATTAAGGTAATCCCATACACTGACTTTAAAGTAATCCCATACACTGACATTAAAGTAGACCGATACACTGACATTAAGGTAATCCCATACACTGACATTAAAGCAGACCGATATATTGACATTAAAGTAGACCGATACACTGACATTAAGGTAATCCCATACACTGACATTAAAGCAGACCGATACACTGACATTAAGGTAATCCCATACACTGACATTAAAGCAGACCGATACACTGACATTAAGGTAATCCCATACACTGACTTTAAAGTAGACCGATATATTGACATTAAAGTAGACCGATACACTGACATTAAGGTAATCCCATACACTGACATTAAAGCAGACCGATACACTGACATTAAGGTAATCCCATACACTGACATTAAAGCAGACCGATACACTGACATTAAGGTAATCCCATACACTGACATTAAAGTAGACCGATACACTGACATTAAGGTAATCCCATACACTGACTTTAAAGTAATCCCATACACTGACATTAAAGTAGACCGATACACTGACATTAAGGTAATCCCATACACTGACATTAAAGCAGACCGATATATTGACATTAAAGTAGACCGATACACTGACATTAAGGTAATCCCATACACTGACATTAAAGTAGACCGATACACTGACATTAAGGTAATCCCATACACTGACTTTAAAGTAATCCCATACACTGACATTAAAGTAGACCGATATATTGACATTAAGGTAATCCCATACACTGACATTAAAGCAGACCGATATATTGACATTAAGGTAATCCCATACACTGACATTAAAGTAATCCCATACACTGACATTAAAGTAGACCGATACACTGACATTAAGGTAATCCCATACACTGACATTAAAGCAGACCGATATATTGACATTAAAGTAGACCGATACACTGACATTAAGGTAATCCCATACACTGACATTAAAGCAGACCGATACACTGACATTAAGGTAATCCCATACACTGACATTAAGGTAATCCCATACACTGACATTAAAGCAGACCGATACACTGACATTAAGGTAATCCCATACACTGACATTAAAGTAGACCGATATATTGACATTAAAGTAGACCGATACACTGACATTAAGGTAATCCCATACACTGACATTAAAGCAGACCGATACACTGACATTAAGGTAATCCCATACACTGACATTAAAGCAGACCGATACACTGACATTAAGGTAATCCCATACACTGACATTAAAGTAGACCGATATATTGACATTAAAGTAGACCGATACACTGACATTAAGGTAATCCCATACACTGACATTAAAGCAGACCGATACACTGACATTAAGGTAATCCCATACACTGACATTAAAGCAGACCGATACACTGACATTAAGGTAATCCCATACACTGACATTAAGGTAATCCCATACACTGACATTAAAGCAGACCGATATATTGACATTAAGGTAATCCCATACACTGACATTAAAGCAGACCGATATACTGACATTAAGGTAATCCCATACACTGACATTAAAGTAGACCGATACACTGACATTAAGGTAATCCCATACACTGACATTAAAGCAGACCGATACACTGACATTAAGGTAATCCCATACACTGACATTAAAGCAGACCGATACACTGACATTAAGGTAATCCCATACACTGACATTAAAGTAGACCGATATATTGACATTAAAGTAGACCGATACACTGACATTAAGGTAATCCCATACACTGACATTAAAGCAGACCGATATATTGACATTAAAGTAGACCGATACACTGACATTAAGGTAATCCCATACACTGACATTAAGGTAATCCCATACACTGACATTAAAGCAGACCGATATATTGACATTAAAGTAGACCGATACACTGACATTAAGGTAATCCCATACACTGACATTAAAGCAGACCGATACACTGACATTAAGGTAATCCCATACACTGACATTAAAGCAGACCGATACACTGACATTAAGGTAATCCCATACACTGACATTAAAGCAGACCGATACACTGACATTAAGGTAATCCCATACACTGACATTAAAGCAGACCGATACACTGACATTAAGGTAATCCCATACACTGACATTAAAAGCAGGACCGATACACTGACATTAAGGTAATCCCATACACTGACATTAAGGTAATCCCATACACTGACATTAAAGCAGACCGATATATTGACATTAAAGTAGACCGATACACTGACATTAAGGTAATCCCATACACTGAGATTAAAGCAGACCGATACACTGACATTAAGGTAATCCCATACACTGACATTAAAGCAGACCGATACACTGACATTAAGGTAATCCCATACACTGACTTTAAAGTAATCCCATACACTGACATTAAAGTAGACCGATACACTGACATTAAGGTAATCCCATACACTGACATTAAAGCAGACCGATACACTGACATTAAGGTAATCCCATACACTGACATTAAGGTAATCCCATACACTGACATTAAAGCAGACCGATACACTGACATTAAGGTAATCCCATACACTGACATTAAGGTAATCCCATACACTGACATTAAAGTAGACCGATACACTGACATTAAGGTAATCCCATACACTGACATTAAAGCAGAACCGATACACTGACATTAAAGGTAGATCCCTATACACTGACATTTAAAGTAATCCCATACACTGACATTAAAGTAGACCGATATATTGACATTAAAGTAGTCTGAGCCATGGAAAGAGCTTGCCTCTATCGGAGTGTGGTTGAGTTAGAGACTTTCCTCTTGACCTGGTGCCCAAGTACCATCTCCATAGGATTGTGCTGTTTCATGACCAACAATATAAGAATACATTTTTATTATTATTTTAATACAATTTAATATTACAAATAATAAACTGAAAAAAAGCAATATTCATTAAGAAGTAAATACTTCTGCTAGCTTAAAGATGAGTGACATGTTATCATCGAGTAGTGGAATACTATAACTGAGATGTGGCACACATTAACTAGTGGCCCGTCATCATTGACAAGTATTATCACTTAGTGATAAATTATCATTGACAAGTGTCATTGACTAATGACATATTATCGTTGACAAGTATAATTGACTAATGACATATTATCATTGACAATTATAATTGACTAATGAAATATTGTCATTGACAAATATGAATGACTAATGACATATTATCATTGACAAGTATAATTGACTAATGTCATATTATCATTGACAAGTATCAGGAAATGCCTGTTGTATTGTTTATTGTTTTGTTAGTTAGTTAGTTAGTTAGTTAGTTAGTTAGTTAGTTAGTTAGTTAGTTAGTTAGTTAGTTAGTTAGTTAGTTAGTTAGTCGAGATTCCAACTTCACGGCAACCCATTATGCTCCGTTCCTGTGTCAGTGAATATCACACAAAATTCTCCCCACTGTCCAATGTGAAAAGTGGAACAGACAGGAGTCTCGGCAATCCAACAGGCCGCACAGGTACACTGTGCATAATGCCGCCGCCAGAATGCCAACACAAAAGTCCTCCATAGAAACACAGTTCATCGTCGATGGAATCAGCAGTCACCAGAAAGACCTCATTGACCCGGGTTTTCTCCTATGGCTCTGTTTCTATCCGCAGGGCGATCCGCCGAAAGCGCCGTACAGAGCACGAACTCCGTAGCTCCAGCGCCAACCCCCAGGAGTCTCCTGAAAAATGCACGCGTGAACCGAGTTTTTTGTTTTAAATCATAATTGTCATTTATGGGCAATACGTGTACATAGCGACATGACAACCAAAGAGTTGAAGAATCGATATGGGGGGGGGGGGGGAAGAGAATTAGGGGGGGGGGCGTTTAACAGGCAAGAAGATCCACTTCATTGGGGTTGTATCCCATATTGCTCGGTCTCTTTCCGCACGATGATCGGCCGAAAATCGTCGCAAAAAGCACGAACTATGTAGCTCCAGTGACGACCAACAGGAGTCTCCGAGAAACTTTCACCCTTGAACTGAACGACGTAGCCCGGAAATGAACACAAGATCTTTAGAAGGCGAGGCAGGCGGCGTAGCCACATCACCACGGAGACCCTCTAAGTGGAAACCACAATATAGTTGAAAAGTGAAAGGGTTAAACCACAATCTAGGAAAGTGAAGGGGTTAAACCATACTGTAGGAAAGTGATAGGGTTAAACCACAGCGTAGGAAAGTGAAGGGGTTAAACCACAGACTTGGAAAATGAAAGGGTTAAACTACAATCTAGGAAAATGAAGGGATTAAACCACAATCTTAGAAAGTGAAACGGTTAAACCACATTCTAGGAAAGTTAAAGGGTTATACCACAATCTAGGACAGTGAACCCACACACGAAATGCATTGTCCCAATCAATTATGTGACCTGTTTTTAAAATATGTGTATATGCATGTTGTACGAGAAACAAATGAAAATCGTAAATTGATTAGAGAAATTAGACGTAGACAGTTTAACTTTTTCGGGCATGTTATGAGAAGAAATGAATTGGAGAACTTGGTGACCTCTGGCAAGATCGAAGGGAACAGACCAAGGGAAAGACCGAGAAGTAAATACATATTTGGTTTGGCCACATGGTATGGCCGAGACAGGAACACTGAGCTGATCCACGACTCTGGTGATCGAGTGAGATCGCGAGTCATGACCGCCCACGCTTTCCAGCATGGCACATGGTGGATGAATTTTTCAGCTTAAAGGATTTACGAGTGTCTTATTGCTTTAGTTTATGTTGTGTGATTTTTGCAGTGTGTACCTGACGAGGTGCGGCGAAATTTGCCAGGCAATAAATCGTGCAATCTATTATTTGTATCTGTGTTATTCAAATTCATTACAAGAAACATTGTTTTGAATTTATTTTATTGTTTGCTAATTGTACTCCTAATGAATGTGTTGTTGTTGTTGTTGTTGTTGTTGTTGTTGTTGTTGTTGTTGTTGTTGTTGTTGTTGTTGTTGTTGTTGTTGTCCATGTCACGTAATCGTCACGCGGTTGACCGTTTTGCATGTTTAAAACCTAGTAGGGATTTGTCTTTAAGGAGGAACTTGCAGCGTGAGGGGCAAATAAGAGTTAATGTTCAAAGCTCACTCTAAAGGTGCCTTCCCACAGCCTAGGTGAGCCTCGTCATAATATTGTATACAGCTGGGACATATTTATCCTAGTAAACTTGGAATTCCGTCAAGACAAAGTGTATTAATGTTTGACATAGTAAGGATGTCTGCTAAAATAAAACACACCACGTTACCCGCTACAAATAGTGACACAGTGCCAAGAACACGGACAGTTATCTATATCTATAAAACAAAGTGTATGTATATGTGTATGTATATATGTATGTATGTAAATATGTATGTCCTTTATTTGTTCGCGAACGGCCCATCCGATTGAGATGAAATTTTCTACACGCCTTCCTTTCATTCCAGAGCTGTCAACTGTCATAGTTTTTTTTTCTTCTTCCTCCTCCTCCCTCCTCCCCCTCCCAAAATACGTACGTAAATATATGATGATGATGATGAAAGAATCCCCGAACCAAAACGCTAGGGAAAGGGAAGAAAATGACGTGACTACACAGAATCGGCACACGGCAATCATCATCATCAAGTGCCGTGCCGGCTGGCGTAGGCGTTCATGGCTCTCCGTAGATCTCAGTCTTTGGTTTTTTGGATCAACTCTGCTGCTGATATTCCTCCATGCCACGGCAATATCAATAACAATTCATCTTTTTATGTGTAAGGAAGTTATCTACAGTCGTGTAGAAGGGAAGAACTAGACGAGTATGAATTCGGAATGGCGAACTCTCTCCTCCTCTCTTCTCCTCCCTCCTCCTCCCTCTACCTCCTCCCTCCACCCTCCTCCTCTTCTTCCTCCCTCTCATCCCTCTCCCGACTCCCTCCTCCTTCTCCCTCTTCCTTCTCCCTCTTCCTCTCCCTCCTCCTCCATCCTCCTCCCTCCTACTCCCTCCGCCTCCTCCCCCTCCTCCCTCATCTTCCCTCCTCCTCCCTCTCCCTCCTTATCCCTCCTCCTCCTCCTGCCTCCCTCCTCCTCCTCCTGCCTCCTTCTCCCTCATCATCCTCACTCCTCCTTCTCCCTTCTTCTCCCTCTTCCCTCTTCCTCCTCCTCCTACATCCTCCCTCCTCCTCCCTCTACCTCCTCCTCCTCCTCCACCCTCCTCCTCCCTTCTCCTCCTCTTCCTCCTCCCTTTCCTTCCTCCTCCTCCTCCCTCTACCTCCTCCTCCCCTACCTCTTTCCACTCCCTCCTCCTCCTCTTCCACCTCCCTTTCCTTCCTCCCCTCCTCATTCTCCCTCCTTCCTCTCCCTCCTTCCTCCTCCTCCTTCCTTCTTCTCCCTCTGCCTCCTCTCTCCTCCTATCCCCTCCTCCTCTCTCCTCCTCCTTCTCCTCCTCCCTTATTCTCCTCCTCTCCCCTCCTCCTCCTACCCTCTTCCTCTTCCCCTCCTCCCTCTCCCTCCTCCATCCTCCTCCTCCCTCTTCCTCCTTCCTCCTCCTCCCTCTTCCTCCCTCTCCCTCCTCCATCCTCCTCCTCCTTCTTCCTCCTCCTTCTTCCTCCTCCTTCCTTCTCCTCCCTCCTCCTCCTTCTTCCTCCTCCTCCTACCTCCTCCCTCCTCCTCCTCTCTCCTCCTCCCTCCTCCATTTTCCTCCCTCCTCCTCCCTCTACATCCTCCCTCCTCCTCTCCACTCTTCCTCCTACCCTCTTCCTCTTCCCCTCCTCCCTATCCCTCCTCCTCCCTTCACATTCCTCCTCCTCCCTCTTCCTCCTCCTCCCTCCTCCTCCTCATCCCTCCTTCTCCCTCCTCCTCCTTCTTCCTCCCTCCTCCTCCCTCCTCCCCCTCCTCCTTCCTCCTCCTCCCTCTCCTCCTCCTCACTCCTCCTCCTCCTCCTCCCTCTACCTCCTCCCTCCTCCTCCCTTCACATTCCTACTCCTCCCTCTTCCTCCTCCTCATCCCTCCTCCTCCCTTCTCCTCCTCCCTCCTCCTCCTCCCTCTACCTCCTCCTCCCTTCACATTCCTCCTCCTCCCTCTTCCTCCTCCTCCCTCCTCCTCCTCATCCCTCCTTCTCCCTCCTCCTCCCTCTACCTCCTCCCTCCTCCTCCCTTCACATTCCTCCTCCTCCCTCTTCCTCCTCCTCCCTCCTCCTCCTCCCTCCTCCTCCTCTCTCCTCCTCCCTCCTCCTCATCACTCCTCCTCCCTCCTCCTCCTTCTTCCTCCTCCCTCCTCCCCCTCCTCCCTCTCCGCCTCCTCCCTCCTCCTCCCTCTACCTCCTCCTCCTCCCTCCTCCTCCCTCTACCTCCTCCCTCCTCCTCCCTTCACATTCCTCCTCCTCCCTCCTCCTCCTCCCCTCCTCCCCCTCCTTCTCCTCCTTCTCCCTCTTCCTTCTCCCTCTTCCTTCTCCCTCCGCCTCCTCCCTCCTCCTACTCTCTCCTCCTCCTCCCTCCTCCTCCCTCCTCCTCCCTCTCCTCCTCCTGCTCCCTTCTCCTCCTGCGTTCTCCTCCTCCCTCCTTCTCCCTCCTCCTCCCTCTTCCTCCTCCCTCCTCCTCGCCTCCTCCTCCACACTACTCCTCCCTCCTCCTCCTAATCCCTCCTCCTCCCTCCTATTCCTCCCTACTCCTCCTGTCTCCTCCCTCCTCCTTCCCTCCTCCACCTCCCTCTTCCTCCTCCCTCCTCCATTTACCCAAGACAGACAGACAGTCAGACAGATAGTCGGGAACGGGATCTTATATGACTATATAATTTAAATGAGATGCTCTCCACCATGGGCTGGGCCGGGTCAGACAGACAGACAGATAGATAGATAGACAGACAGACAGACAGACAGACAGACAGACAGACAGACAGACAGACAGACAGACAGACAGACAGACAGACAGACAGTCGGGAACGGGAACTTATATGACTACTTATATGAATTAAATGAGATTCTCCCCACCAGGAGTTGGGCGAAGACGGGCCGGGTCAGACAGACAGACAGACAGATAGACAGACAGACAGACAGACAGACAGACAGATAGTCGGTAACGGGAACGAGAACTTATATGACTACTTATATGAATTAAATGAGATGCTCCCCACCAGGGTCTGGGCGAAGCCGGGCCGGGTCAGCTAGTTCAATCATATTTGCTCAGTGAATCAATGTGACGGGTTCTAAGAATATCTTGGATACAAATAAAAGAGCAAATGCATCCATACGACAAGAACTGAATATAGAATAAGCTTGGCTACTACAGACGATAAAACAAAGACAGTTGAAACATGTGGGTATCACAAGATAACAAAAACCGATATGACAGCACTCGATACATTCCCAAACCTGCTCCTTCCGCATGTTCACCGGTACTACTACCTTGAAAATACCGGTTCTTGTCATCATTTCTGGTAAGTACACTTAAGGTGAAACTCACGGAATACACAACATCGGATACACAACATCTGATACACATCATCTGATACACAACATCTGATACACATCATCTGATACACAACATCTGATACACAACATCTGATACACATCATATGATACACAGCATCTGATACACATCATCTGATACACAACATCTGATACACAACATCTGATACACATCATATGATACACAACATCTGATACACATCATATGATACACAACATCTGATACACAACATCTGATACACAACATCTGATACACAGCATTTGATACACATCATCTGATACACAACATCTGATACACAACATCTGATACACAACATCTGATACACAACATCTGATACACAACATCTGATACACAACATCTGATACACATCATCTGATACACATCATCTAATACACATCATATGATACACAACATCTGATAGACATCATCTGATACATGTGGACATTAAAACAATGCAGGCAGGTCAGCATGGCCAAGTGGATAAGAACATTCGTTCTTAAACATGCAGAGTGATGATGCCGAGGTAGCGGGTTCAACCCTTGCACCGGTCAGTTGGACTAACATTGTGACTTCTCGTCGTTGACCTGGGAACGTAAATTACAAGTACCTCTCACGTCGGAGTGGGTTCACGTGCTGGCTAGTGACATTGGTAATAGCGAAAGTTAAGATTTCGAAATCTTCTGTTGATGAGGATGTAATAAATCTGATTTCTGATTTTAT
This sequence comes from Cepaea nemoralis, assembly GCA_014155875.1. Lineage (NCBI taxonomy): Eukaryota > Metazoa > Mollusca > Gastropoda > Stylommatophora > Helicidae > Cepaea > Cepaea nemoralis. Next base: position 1,166,203 of record JACEFZ010016799.1, on the reverse strand, counting down.
TGTCAGGACTCTTCCATATCCACAATCTCCTTGGATGTTGTTCAAGTGTTTCCAATAATCATATCATGTTCTTTTGCCCACTGTACAAGTCATCAACCTCTTTTATTACGTCTCCCTAGTCCATACTTGCACCACTGTGCGTCCATATCTAATTTAATCAAAACATTGTGGATCTATCGCCTTATCCTCATTACCAAATGGCGTTGTTTCGGGACTTTAAACTTAATAACTCAGATTATTCCCTCTACTCTGATCGAGTCCATCAAATGTGGCGGGCTTTATCTGTTCGTATTCTCAGTAAAAACTGGCCTTGTCAGTGACCGTATGACCTACTGCAATTTACAACTGTTGTGGTATTTTTAACATTGTCCCCGCTCATTGCAAACGATTAAGGGTGGGGGGGGGGGGGGGGTATAGACAAAAAGGAGACAGCACTGAGGCCAAGTTAAGAACCTCCTAACATTAAAAGAAAAGTACTGTCTTCCAGTTGTAATGTGAACAAAGTAGACATAAACAACGAATTGCATAATTTATTTCTTGTATGTCATATGTCGGTATACATCATCATGTGTATACTACTGTCACGGGAAACTGTTAGTTTAGTGATTCCTTGATAACTTACATATAAAATTGCAATGTAGGAGGAGGGTTAACAATCGAGTACCTTCAGTCTGAGATGAGGATAAATTAAAGATCATTGACCGACTGGTATAAAAATAGGATACAGTGTGAGGGGTCATTGCCCATCGACTTCAAAGGACAGAACGACGGGGAGACTTCGACAACGGGGGAACACCCGAAGACGGTGATCCAAGAGTTAGAACTCTTTGATCTGCGACGAGTGATGAACGAGGGGACCAGCGGAAGAACGGAGCGACCACGAGACGGAGCGCCACTAACGAATACGTGACTTCACAGACTTTTGATGTGGGGACTTACGGCAAATTTGATTGTGGATCAAAAAACAACGGGGGATTGGACACTCGGTATAAATGGGTGGAAAACTTGTTTTGAAGTTAGTGTGTGTTCCCAAACTGGGCAGAGATATCTATGCATCCTGTGTGTGGAAAGAAATTATAGTCCCTGATTGTTTACGGCGATGGGATATTAGTGCATATGTGCTTATATATATATATATATATTTCAATTCATGGATGAACATAGAAGTGATAAGGTAATCTAACCTTGGCGTAATAGTTTAGCGTAGGGAAATAGGTGTTTGTGCTTAGCGTTTACCATTGCTTTCTATTAAGGAATAGTTTAGACTTTAGTGAATTCATCTGTCTTATGTCAGAGTATCTTTCGGAAGCTTTTTCATTACGGCTGGAGAAAGGCACTCACATAAGAATTAGTATGAAGCAGAATCATATCACTTGATTTAATATACATCTCACAGATTCAAATACACCTCCTGACATATCAGAGAAGGTAGACAGTCTCGTCTCTTGTACAGAGAAAGCATTGTTGCTAAACCAGGGAAAGAACTTTCTATTTATAAAGGCATTTCACTTGTGCAGGGAAAGTTGTCACTAGAGCAAATTCAACATAGCCATTCACTAATCGTGGGCTGACATAACGAATGGCCAGTAACAGGTTTTTGTGAAAACCATTGAAAGAACTTTCAGTGTATACAAGCAGAGCGAAATAGGCTAAAATATATTTTAATTGGGTACTCACCTAAAAGAAACATTGAAGAACACCAGAACGTTTTTAAATGTATTCAAAAAACTGATAGACAGTGCTAGACAGTGGTGATGTGTTTTCCATGATGGATTTATTAACTAAATAATAATCAAAGAACACTCGGTCTAGGCATAAGACTTACCGTGATCACATTAATTTACGGTGATCCAGTGGTGAACAGTTTTTTTCCAATAACGGATTTACCTCCAGACTCAAGCAGAACGGAGCATCCAGGGTGAGAGCTGTCCATTTCTATGTTTGATGTCCTATGGTTTGGCCGTATGATGATGCGAGATGTGATACGGAGACTAAACATTCAGAGTCCTATCTTGCACCTACAATAGAAGACACTACCAACTACATATACACAGTCCATACATACACCAGACATAGTTTTAATTAATAAATATTTTATTAATTGTTGAAGGAAACTGTTGTCGGAGTATGTGATGAAGGAATAAGAGAGAGAGAGAGAGAGAGAGAGAGAGAGAGAGAGAGAGAGAGAGAGAGAGAGAGAGAGAGAGAGAGAGAGAGAGAGAGATGGAATAGAAGACAGAAGGGAGGAGTGTAGACAAAAGTCATTCAATAGTTCCAATAGTAGAAGGATATTAAAGGTATGCTTGTCTAGTCCACTTTCCTCCAGGGACGACAAGCGACAACTACATACAAATTTGATAAAACATTAAACTGAATCCTCTGGACTGAAATACAAACGGTAGGCGGGAAAATAGCAAGCGCAGATCTGACCTGGCTGATCATTAGAAACAACTCCTCTACACTTCTCAAGAGGAGCAGGCAGTACATGAGCCTGTAGCAGCCCAACAAATCAAAGGGCTGCAACTCTTTCCACTGCAATGGGCTGATCCACCGCAAGACAGTCGGTGTAAACCAGTTAAGGGTGGCAACTGGATGGTCTTGGTGAACCGCAAAAGCCGAGGCATTGGCAAACCCTGTAAGACCATGACCGGCGTTGAGCTGAAGAAGAATCCCCGTCGCACCATCGCCACAATCCGTAGAATACTCAGGTACAACAATCACCGCAAGATTGTGATCAGCGCGGCCGCTAGAAAGACACGTGTCATCCTCCAGAGCCGGAAACCTGTAGTCAAAGAGCACGGCCAGAACTAGTTAGTCGCGGTTCCAACTTCACAGCAACGGGTCGTCCCCATTATGCTCCGTTCCTGTGCCAGTGAATATCACATAAAATGCTCCCCACTGCCCAGTGTGAAAAGTGTCTGTCTGTCTGTCACAAAGGCCCGAACTGCAAAGAAGGACTATATGTGTCTGTTAACAAAGTTGTGGTGGAAACGGAAGATAAATACGGCTTGAAGCAGATGTGAACTGTTCGTTTTTCCAAAGTTCTAGAGGTGGCAATCAACGGGCAGTTGCGGGACCTGTCCGACATATTAGTTGTGCAGAATTTTCAGTTGTCTTTTATTTTATTTTCCACCCACACCAGTATGTGATTTAGAGACTTAATCTCCTAACTATATTTCCATGCTTAATAAAAGCGTGCTGAAACCTACCAAATCTCGAAATATTTTGGCATTAAATGTGTCTGTCAAACTAATATGTTTGATGTAAAATATTGTAAAAACATGGATCCCGCCAACAAATTCTAGTTCTGCTAGATATGGACGTGTGTTACCATCACATCGACATTATGAGACGTTGATTTTGTCTGTCTGCGTGTGTCTGTTTCAGCTAGGGCGGACAATTACCGTATATGATGTAATAAACTCTGCTCCATGACGGCCGCTGAACGCTTTCATATCTCGGTTGTTTCAGCTGTATGGGGACTTTATTTGAGTAAACCGTCTTGTTGCATCAGTTATTAGATATTTTTATCTAGAAACATTCTTCCTGACACGATGAACTCCAAAGCAATTTTGCGTGAAAAACCCTAGACTTATTGTCCTTAAAGCTTTTTTCGTGCCATTAATACGTCAGTATTACGTAAGACATATTGTTATGCACGGCTGTAAATCATGGACAATTAGAAAACAGGAGAAGCCACAGAAGAATTTTGAAACTATCTTAGACAGAAAAAAATAAACATAAGTAATTAAACTGTTTTAACAGATACACAAAGATAAATTATCACATAAATGTCAAGAGGGAGTCAATACTATTGATAACATTATGAGAAGTGGAAACTAGACTGTGTTGGTACAAAATAATCACTTAACCAGGAAACAGAGGTCGGGGTCAGTAACAAGAGAAGATTATATTTTCGTACATCATAGGTTTAAAACAATGGAAAGCAACAAAAGAATATTATGAACATCCTTGCATCATAGGATTAAAATAGAAGAAAACAACAAGATATAAAAGTGTGGATATCCTTGTATCATAGGATTAAAACAAGGGAAAGCAACAAGACAAGATTATGAATATCCTTAGATCAGAGGATTAAAACAGGGGAAAGCAACAAAGTGTGGATATCCTTGCATCCTAGAATTGAAACAGGGGAAAGCAAAAAGAGAAGATTATGTATATCATTGGGTCATAGCATGAACAGATAACAGCACATAAAGTACTACTCCAACCCAGGACAGGAGCTGTGCATAGGCATGATTACGTACGCCAGTGCGAATCTCCAGAATTGTTAGTAGCACTGGTAACATACAGAAAATATGAATGTTCATAGTTATTAGCACTGGTGAACACAGCAAACAACAATGTCCAAATTTGCTAACACTGGTGAATACAGCAAGCATAGGTATTCAGACTTTTTAGCACTGTTAGTATAGACAACACGAACGTTGATAATACAGTAAACATTAATATTCATAATACTGTGAATAGTGTGAATGCAGTAAACATTAATGTTCATAACTCGGTGAACAGAGTAAAAATTAATGTCCATACGATAAGACAGATTTCACAAAAGATACAGTGTAGTCATATAAATGAAATAAAATCCCACACATATTGAACCGTGAACACAATACTGTATTTCATTAAAACTGGTAAATAATACTAAATACTGTTTGTGTCCTCATAACAAACACATGTTCCAATAGATACAGTGCAGAGCTTTTAATTCATGTTAAAATAAAACCTCACACATACTGCACTCAGTTAAAACGTCACTCAACTTGTACTGTGACTAACGAGAAAATAACACCGGGCACACATTCAATCGTGAACTAAATACTGTATTTAATTAAACCGTTAACAGCTTTCTCCGTAACCCCGAATACTCTCGTAGTCAACGTGAGCGGACGAGAATTAGAAAGTGGTTCGAGTCGCGCCAGTGACTTATGAGAGTATGGAGCCGGTCGCTCAGAAAGTCGTGGTGTGCGTAATCTAGCCTAGGAATCAACATACAGCTGAAAGATGCTGGTGTTGACCGCAATATCCTGAAACAGGATGGAAACGCGCGGGGTGGGGGCGGGGGGGGGTGTTGGAAGATGTATTAAGGAAGTTAAATAGAACAGCCCGAATAGGCAGCATTTCACCAAATGAAGAATATTCTCGAGCGAGACCAAGAGAGAAGATGGTGGAGAGTCACGACATCGTGGCATGGAGAAATATCAGAATTGATTGGTTGTACACGAGACAGAAGGCCATGGACAGACATGATCATTAACGCCCACATCGACTGGTTTATAAGAATAATACTAGAAAATATTGCTGTCTTCACAAAGAGGCCCTTTCCACTGACTGTAACATTGGCATACGTAATTATGGTATCGATCACTTGCAGGTCCACTGACCGTTACAGGATCATGTGCCTGGTCAGTCTGGTAGCCCTCTGTTTTTGAAGTATCAACATTGGACGCGTGGTTAGCTGAGACTACTTTCATACTGTCCGGTGTAGGGCCACCTGTGCTCCAATGCGATTGGTCAGATCGAGTTGCCAGCCTTGGCTGAGACATCTTTGACCCCCCTGTAGAGCTTACGTTGTGAAATAGTTGATAGCTATTTACGTTCATCTGTGTTGCTGTAAGATGTGGGCTTTTTGACTGGTCGATTCTCAAGTTGATTGTGTAATTTCGTGTATGTGTTAGGTTTACATAGTGGTCGTACACATTGATTAACTTATCACGTAAAGAATGCCCTGTGTATTGCACGCTAAAACCTTTTCTAGGGTGTGCGTTGTTTTTCTGACTGGACGGCAAAATACCGCTCTGTCCATTGTTCACTGGCCTAGTCGTCAGTGTCTGAGCTCGTAATAACGCTGTCTTGAAACTATGTAGAGCTTGATTTGTGCGGTTGAATCTATTGTCACCTAGAGATTTCTCTGCCAAGGACAGTTCTTCTCTTCTTCTATTCCCAGAAGAAATCTGCATTCGGTTTGATCCACTCGAAAATCTCTTGATGTTGCCACGGTTGGAAGCATCCACTCCCATCTGACTGATGTCTATTTCTTCTTGATTACCATCAACGCTGGCGAGTGGCTGTCGTTTCAAGGCAGCCTTTTTAAGTATGTTAGCTGTACTTTGAGCATAATCTCTTCTCACACACCTACCTCGCCCGCCACATCGACTGAGGCTGCAGCTGGTAAATCTGTCTATTAGTTGTTTCACATACGGACCTAAGACGTCACGCACATATTTTTTAATCTCATTGCATTTTGCTCTAGGATCTGGCTTGAACTGGCTAGAAGATCCCCAGATAATGACTCCATTCACACCCATCTCCGGCGGGCAGACCAATGGCGTAATCGAGCATGTCCTGTGGATAGTTAAATACCGGGTTATGGCAAGGCGTGAGAAGATCTAGTGCCTAGTACATCTGCACTTTCGTTTTTATTACAGGATACACGGTTTCCTGTATAATGGTGCAGTTTCATTACAAGGTGACCAAACAAGAATCTCTCAACTGATCCACTTCGAGTGTGCATTGCCGAATACTGATATATGCCTTCACAATCCCTGAAACGTTCAAAATCATATAATCGACTAACATCTATACTTAAGTGCGTTGTGAACAATCTATATATGGGCGTTTTGGGGCAAATAATATATACATTCATGAGGCAAATCATCTATATGTTCATGAGGCAAACAATCTATAGATTCATGAGGCAAACATTCTACACTTTCATGATGCAAACAATCTACACTTCGTTGTGGTTAACAATCTACACTTTCATGATGCAAATAATCAGCACTTTTATGATACAAATAATCTACACTTCGGTGTGGTTAACAATCTACACTTTCATGATGCAACTAATCTACACGTTTATGATGCAAATAATCTATACTTCTGTGTGGTTAATAGTCTACACTTTGATGATGCAAGAACAGTCTACACTTTTATGATTCAAACAATCTACACTTTCATGAAGCAAACAACCTGCACTTTCAGGATTCAAACAGTCTACACTTTCATGAAGCAAACAACCTGCACTTTCATGATGCAGACAACCTGCACTTTCATGTTGCAAATAATCTGCACTTTAATGATGTAAACAATCTTCAAATAATCAATTCGAATAATGTACACACTGGAGAGGCAAACAATCTACACCTTCACGTGGAAAAAAAATCTGTAATGTCATGGGACAAACAATCTGTAATTTTATGGGATAAACTATCTACACCTTGATGGGACAAACAATGCAAAATTTCATGGTATAAACTATCAATACCTTCATGGGACAAACAATGTGTAATTTCATAGGATAAACTATATCTTCATGGGACAAACAATGTATAATTTCATGAGATAAACTATCTATACCTTTATGGAACAAACAATTTACACTTTCGTGGGACAATGTATAATTTCATGGATTTAAATATCAATAACTTCATGGGACAAACAATCTACATCTTCATAAGGCAAACAGTGTATAATTTTTGAGACAAACTATCTACGCCTTCATGGGACAAACAATGCATAATTTCATGGGATAAACTATCTACACCTCGTGGGACAAACAATCTTTACTTTCATGGGACAGACAATTTATAATTTCGTGGGACAAGCAACCTTCATGTAACAAGCAATGTACAGTTTCGTGGTATAAACTATCTGCACTATCACGGGACCATCAGTTTTTACTTACATGGGACAGACAATTTATAATTTAATGAGGCAAACAATGAACACCGTTTATGTGACAAATAATCTATAACTTCATAGAACTGTCATAAAAACAGATTCAGCTTCATAAAACAGTCATGAAGAATATACAGCTTCATAGGACAGTCATGAAGCAATATTCAGCTTCATAAAACAGTCATGAAGAATATACAGCTTCATAGGACAGTTATGAAACAATATGTAGCTTCATATGGCTGTCATAAAAAAAAACTGTATAGCTTCTTAGGATGAAGAATGAATGAAGAATGACTTGCGCGATGACTTGGATTAAAGTGAGGAAGAGTTGCGCAATTCGTCGACCTCACTCTCTCGCCCGAGTCCATCTGAGTCCAGTGGCAAGACAAGTCGAAACGACTGGAGACGAATACAGGTGCAGTGGATGACCAGGGAGCTCTGCGTGCCTTGCCGTGCTCATTAAGTTCCACAACGCTTTGCAGGTAAACGCCGTCTTGCCCGTTGAATCAGGAATGATTTCTTCCGCGCAGTCAGCCAAATCCTGTCTTCACATGCTGGGTAGGCATACCCTAGTTTACCTCTTGGTTTGACACCAATCGGATACCCATGCCTGGTTTAGCCAGCCTCTCACAGTCATGAAAAACTATATAGTTTCAAAAGACAATCATGAAATAATTTATAGCTTCACAGGGCAATCGTGAAATAATCTATAGCTTCATAGGACAGTCATGAAATAATATATAGCTTCATAGGACAGTCATGAAATAATCTGTAGCTTCAGAAGACAGTAATGAAATATTCTATAGTTTCATATGACATTCATGAAATAATATTTAGCTTTATAGGACGATCGTAAAATAATCTATAGCTTCATAGGACAGTCATGAAATAATATATAGCTTCATAGGACAGTCATGAAATAATCTGTAGCTTCAGAAGACAGTAATGAAATATTCTATAGCTTCATAGGATAGTCATGAACAATTATATAGCTTCCTAAAACGGTCATAAAATATAGCTGTATCGGACAGTCATGAAATAATCTATAGCTTTACAGGACAATCGTGAAATAATCTATAGCTGCATAGAACAATCATGAAATAATCTATAGCTTCATAGGACAGTCAAAATAGATATAAAGCTTCATAGGACAGTCATGAAAAAAACATTTATCTTCACAGAACAGTCATGAAATAATCTATAGCTTCATTAGAGAGTCATGAAATAATCTTTAGCTTCTTGAAACATACGAATCGCGATTGCTCCAGCTTATCTGAACACAGATTAAAATAGCCGTGGTAAACAGTTTAAATTACCCAGGGAATATGTGTGTTGTATATTTCAACTCAAATGGTTCATTGTCTACATTGCTTTATGTTGAGTGACTACTGCGGTATGCACGTGACGAGCTGCAGCGAAATAAGCCAGTCAATAACTTCTGCAACCTATTATCTATATTTTCATTGTTCAAATACACAACGGGAAAAAAAAATTGGTTTGAAATATTTTAAATTGTTTTGAAACTGTGGCTTTACAATCACGTTGTATGTTGTTAACAAATGTTTCACCGGTAGTGTACATAACAATATGTAGCGCACACAGTACGTACCTTACTAAAGAACTCGTCGGTTTGCACTGAAGTGTATGCTACAATTGGAGCGTTCGCTTGTCCGTGCACAGCTCGCACCCTGCAGGAGGAGTTGTGTATACCATTAGTCGCCGTTAACGTTACGTCATCAGTCATTCCAGCTCAACATTTAACACATATTTGCCCAAAAGCAGTTTCCTTCTGTGGGCTTATGATGTGATATGGCCATCACATTTTGTAGGCCTCAATACACACAATCAGAAACTATGAATATTTAATTATAACGTTAAACCAGTACTACTGTGTGGATCAGAAACTATGAATATTTAATTCTAACGTTAAACCAGTACTACTGTGTGGATCAGAAACTTAGTTAGTTATTTGGTTAGTCGACAGATTATCCTCATTGCATATCGAACCATTCGGTCCATAAGTGCTCGGATCCCCTCCTCAGCAAATCCCGCAGCTTGTAGCGGCTCACTACATCAGTTCTGTGTTGGTTTATTGCTCTTCTTTGGCTTCCTGCGTGGTGTTCTTGTTTGGTCACACCTCTTTTAACTTGCTGTTCTCGCAGCCTGACCATGGTTGTAGATTCCCAGTCACCGTTTGGCTCTCGTAAACGACTTACTTCTCGTAGAGCATTAAGAAACTATCATCAGACACTATGGATCAAAAACTACGAATATTTAATTATAACGTTAAACCAGTATTTCTGTGTGGATAAGAAACTATGAATATTTAATTATAACATTAAACCAGTACTAAGGTGTAGATCAGAAACTATGAATATTTGAATAACGAAGACACAAACAATAGATTGCACGATTTATTGCCTGGCATATTTCGCTGCTTCTCGTCAGGTACATACTGCAGAAATCACACAACTTATGTGAATTAACTAGATAAATCCTTCAAGTTGAAATATACACATATTCGCACAGTAATGTCAATTATCTACCACGGTAATTTTAAGCTGACTAACATGTCTTTCTGTTTGCACAATTCTGGCTTGCGTTGATTGATCATAATTGCTTCTGCAAACTTTAACAAGCGAGTATTTTGTGTGTTAAACAACACGCGAAAGGCAGTGTCTCTGTCCACCACATGGCCGCTTTCGATAATGTGCCTACCAATTGAAGACGCCGGGAGCTTCCGGTGTGTCGGCCCCACGAGGCTAGCATTTCCTGTGTGTTGTATCTTGTTGACCCATTGAGGTATGTGTTCTGACACTCGTTTGTTAAGCTGTCTCTCTGTTCTACCAATGTAGAAGGCCTGGCATCTACATGTGAATTGGTAAATACAATTGTTTGTGGCGTACAGAGGAACAGGCTCTTTGCCTGCTGGTGTAGGAATCGGTACGGTTTTATATCTAATGACTGGAGTTGCAGCACAGAATGTTCGGCCTACTGTTGTAGTAAGCCGGTCTTGTAGACGTTGCATTATGTCATCCCCTCGAAAGGTTAGCTGGATGAATACCTTGAGTTTGGGGACTGTAGTTACGTCTGGTTTTGGTTTGGGCTGTTGGCAGTGGCGCTTTATAAATCCTGTGGAGTACCCATTCAGGTTTAAGACATTCTTCAGAGTTTCAAATTCCTCTGTCAGTGTGTCCTGGGTGCATATCTTTCTAGCACGGTCAAACAGGGTCCGTACTAAGCCCCGTTTATACTGGACAGGTGTGAAGCTCTGAAAATTTAGGTATTGGCCAGTCCATGTTACTTTGCGATACACCGATCTTTGAATTGTGCCGTCTGCTCTACGTCTCATTAGAATATCTAGGAATTGTATGTTGGCGGTACATAGTAGTAGTAGCCTCTCCAGAATAGGTGTTGGTATGCCTAATTTTAGTTGTTTGTCTTCAATGCGTTCCCTTATTATTTTCACTGTCTCCTCTAATGGAACGTTAGTGAATAGGGAGGCTATATCCATGGATGCCATGTGTTTGTTATTTACTGTCCATAGTATCCAATAATTCCACCAGTTGGAATGTATCTCTGAGTATTTTTGGATCGAAGGACATGTCGTACTGGCTTTAAAATTTCGGCTAGCCATCTCGCCATTCGGTGTTGTGCAGAGTTAACCATGGACAGGATAGGTCTTAGCGGGATGCCGGGCTTGTGAAGTTTGGGTAGACCATACATCTGAGGAGTGTGCGAGCCACGTGGTGTGAGCGTTTTTGCAGTGGCCTCACTGATGAGTCCCGCATTCACAAGTGACTGGATCTCTTTCCTCATTATTGCATCCAGGTCCTCCGACTTGTTTACTTTTTGATCTATCCTGAATTTAGATTCATCTGACAATATTTCATCCATTTTTCTCTGGTAGTCTGACATGTCCATCAGTACTGCACCGCTCCCTTTGTCAGGTTTCAGTATGACGAGGGTTTTGTTAGCCTTTAACGCTTTTAACGCAGTAAGGTGTTCTTTGGTCAGATGACATGTCTATTTGGAGGGTGTTGTGCGATACTAGTGTTCTAAATCTAACAGTTTGGCCTTCAGCCACCCGACCGACTCAGCAGAAGTAGGTGATAACTTGGAGACTTGATCAAACAACATTTCAAACTGTGCTTGCGACTCAACACGGTTAATGTGTTTGGGCTTTATGCAGAATTTTAATCCGTATGCAAGGGCCTCCGTTTCCTTTTGTATGAATATTTAATTATAACGTTAAACCAGTTCTACTGTGTGGGTCAGAAACTATGAATATTTAGTTATTACGTTAAACCAGTACTACTCTGTGGATCAGAAACTATGAATATTTAATTATAACGTTAAACCAGTACTACTGTGTGGGTCAGACACACGGAGAAGACTAAAACCACTACAAATAAACTAGAAGCAATATTGCTTTTGGAAATGTCTTCTAATTGATTACAAAAAGTTAGTTGCATATCTTTTTTACAGGACGTCGCAGTCAATCCCAGCATGTTATACTGTTTGTGATCTCTTGGCAGTTTACGTTCAATAGTTTGCCATTGCTTTCTGAACGGCCGGCACCCATACCATTTTGTAAAATACCAACGCAAAGCGGTCTGCTGCCAAATCACCCGCACCTGTGTTTCGAACGCGGTATGCGGGATTACGAATTGTCTCCATAACCTCTTCGCCATGGAGCCGGCTTCTCATGGATAACAACATGAAATCAGTCAGTCTATCCTTGTTTCTGGAGATATTTACTCATGACTTATAATGTGAAATCAGTCAGTCTATCCTTGTTTCTGGAGATATTTACTCATGACTTATAATGTGAAATCAGTCAGTCTATCCTTGTTTCTGGAGATATTTACTCATGACTTATAATGTGAAATCAGTCAGTCTATCCTTGTTTCTGGAGATATTTACTCATGACTTATAATGTGAAATCAGTCAGTCTATCCTTGTTTCTGGAGATATTTACTCATGACTTATAATGTGAAATCAGTCAGTCTATCCTTGTTTCTGGAGATATTTACTCATGACTTATAATGTGAAATCAGTCAGTCTATCCTTGTTTCTGGAGATATTTACTCATGACTTATAATGTGAAAATCAGTCAGTCTATCCTTGTTTCTGGAGATATTTACTCATGACTTATAATGTGAAATCAGTCAGTCTATCCTTGTTTCTGGAGATATTTACTCATGACTTATAATGTGAAATCAGTCAGTCTATCCTTGTTTCTGGAGATATTTACTCATGACTTATAATGTGAAATCAGTCAGTCTATCCTTGTTTCTGGAGATATTTACTCATGACTTATAATGTGAAATCAGTCAGTCTATCCTTGTTTCTGGAGATATTTACTCATGACTTATAATATGAAATCAGTCAGTCTATCCTTGTTTCTGGAGATACTCATGACTTATAATGTGAAATCAGTCAGTCTATCCTTGTTTCTGGAGATATTTACTCATGACTTATAATATGAAATCAGTCAGTCTATCCTTGTTTCTGGAGATACTCATGACTTATAATATGAAATCAGTCAGTCTATCCTTGTTTCTGGAGATATTTACTCATGACTTATAATATGAAATCAGTCAGTCTATCCTTGTTTCTGGAGATATTTACTCATGACTTATAATATGAAATCAGTCAGTCTATCCTTGTTTCTGGAGATTACTCATGACTTATAATGTGAAATCAGTCAGTCTATCCTTGTTTCTGGAGATATTTACTCATGACTTATAATATGAAATCAGTCAGTCTATCCTTGTTTCTGGAGATATTTACTCATGACTTATAATATGAAATCAGTCAGTCTATCCTTGTTTCTGGAGATATTTACTCATGACTTATAATGTGAAATCAGTCAGTCTATCCTTGTTTCTGGAGATATTTACTCATGACTTATAATATGAAATCAGTCAGTCTATCCTTGTTTCTGGAGATATTTACTCATGACTTATAATGATGAAATCAGTCAGTCTATCCTTGTTTCTGGAGATATTTACTCATGACTTATAATATGAAATCAGTCAGTCTATCCTTGTTTCTGGAGATATTTACTCATGACTTATAATGTGAAATCAGTCAGTCTATCCTTGTTTCTGGAGATATTTACTCATGACTTATAATATGAAATCAGCTGATCTAATCTTTTTGTGGGAATGTTTGACTCAAAGATGGTAATATGAAATCAGTTACTATATTCTTATTTGTGAAAATGTTTAGTCATTTGAAATCAGCTGCTCTAATCTTGTTTGTGGCGGTGTTCACGCATGTCTTATAATATAAAATCATTGGTGTTAATCATGTTTGTGAAAATGTTTACTCAAAGATTGTGCGTAATATGACGTGAGTTGCTGTATTCTTGGTTTTAGATGTGTTTACTCGGGGATAATAATATTCTTCTTCTTCTTCTTTCGTTCGCTTGAAATATGTCTATAACTGCAATGCTGTCTCTTGTATGAATTTAACTGTCTTTTTCAGTTCACACAGCGGTCCATAGAGTTTATCTTCCACTGTCGTCTCTCTAGGCCAGAAGATTTGCCTAGATATGTTATATTTTGGGCAGTCTTGGAGTATGTGCTCTGCTGTCTGCGACGCCAAACCATATGTGCACATGGCTGTTTCACCAATCTTGAATTTTGTATACATAGGGTTACGTAATCTATTGTGTACTGTTCTGAGGCGCAGAATAATGACTTGTTCTGGTCTGTCCATAATGTTGTAGTCATCTTGAGCAGGTTTTGGTGGCTTTCTGACTGATTTGATCATTCTTTTCTTTTGGTGGTATGTAACGGGCACATCAGGCTGTTCTTCTTTGGCTCATTCCTTAGCCAATTGATCAGCTCTGTCGTTTCCGGGTACTCCACAGTGGGATGGTATCCACTGTATGGTGACCTTATGCTGACTGCTAAGTTCAGAAAGTAGTGTCCTTAGTACTGGCAATTTCCCAGACAGGAGCGCCTCGAGTACTGATTTTGCATCTGTCAATAGCACCACAGGTTGTGTACCATTGCTGGTATTTAGTAATTTCTCTGTTGCTATCTTGATTGCCTCAATTTCAGCATCATAGTTATGGCAGTACTTTCCTGTCGGTACTCTGGCTGTGTCCCTAGTATTATTTGGGTATTCTATGTACACTCCCGCTCCTCCATTTCGAACAGCATTTTGTGCTGACCCATCTGTGTAGACTCGGATCCAGAGGTCCTGTGGGTATTCTTCATCAAGGAAGCTGAGAGTGGCTGTTCTGCGCTGCACACTGTTCTGTTCTTCCTTGTCAAATATTCCTCTCACTTTTGTCTGGATTTGTAATGATAGTCTATGTTCATCTTTCCATGGAGTTCGCTCTGGAATAGTTGTTAGGGGGATACCAACTGTGGGCAGATCGGTGGTTTCTCTGCAGAGTCGTTTGGCCTGGTGGATAAAACTACTTCTTTTCAACCGCCCCATAGCTAGGTTTTCAAATCTGTTCTTCATAGGGTGGCCTGGCAAGCTGAGGAACTTTTCTGCTTGTATTAGCTGTTTTCGTATCTCTGCGCTCTCTCAGTGCTTGTGTCCTCCCCATCTTCTCCATTTCCACTATAGGGGTTGATCTCATCCCTCCTGTGGTGACTCTAAGTGCTTGATTTTGCACCTTGTCCAGCTCTTGTAGTGTGGTTTTTGATGCCGAACACCACGCAGTTGACCCGTATTCCAGGTGTGGTCGTATGCTCTGTTGATAAACTTTGCTAAGTATTTTCCCACTGGCTCCCCATGTGGTTCCACTTAGCTTTCTCAGGATGGCTATTTTCCTTCTGGCTTTTGCTACTGCTTTGTTGATGTGCTTTCTCCATGTCAGCCTGCCATCAAATGTTACTCCATGGTATGTTGGTTCTTTATCTTCTCTTACGGGTGTTCCATTTATCTGGATGATCCCTGCCTTTTGTTTTGGAGAGAGGGTAAATAGAGTGGTGCTGCACTTGTCAGTGTTTATGCTGACACACCATCTATTTGCCCATGCAACAAATGTATCTACAGCTCTTTGTAGCAATCTGGTGGCCACTGATGCATGTTCATTTGTGCTCCATAGAACCAGGTCATCGGCGTACATTGCCGCTTTAATTCCATGCGGTAGATTAGCAATAAGATCATTGATGAAGATTAGAAAAAGTGTGGGGGACAAGACTCCGCCCTGGGGAACACCGTGACGCATTAGTACTTTCTTGCTCTTGAGTCCGTCTATCTGTAAATGGGCTCTTCTGTTGTGCAAGTATGCTTTCACCTATTTGTACATTCTTCCATTGAATTTGCAGTTTCTCAGTTTCTTCATCAGACCTTCTTTCCAGACTTTGTCAAAGGCTTTCCTCAGATATTTCCATGCCGCAAGCACCAGCTTCTTCTCTTGGAATGCATCCTCAATTTCTTGAGAGAGGTAGGTTGTCTGATCTTCCGTAGAGTAGCACTGCCTAAAGCCAGCCTGCTGTGGCACAAGGATGTTTTTACTTTCAATGTACCACTGCAGTCTGTGATTGATGATGCGCTCCAGTGTTTTGCAGAGACAGCTGGTGAGGCTAATTGGTCTGTAGCTAGAGGCAATGGAATTATCTTTCCCTGATTTTAGGAGGGGTATCATAATTGCTTCTCTCCAGGCTTGTGGAACACTGCCTAAGGCCCAACTGTTATTGAAGATCTGCAACAGCTTTGTTTTGGCCTCTGTTCCTAGGTTCCTGATCATTTCATTGGAGATACCTTCAGCTCCTGGTGACTTTCTCATTTTCAGTTTTGATATGGCTAGTTCCAGTTCGCTGATTGTGATGGGTGCCTCCAGAACCTCATGTACTATTTCCTTCTGTCCTGTATGTTGCCGTTTCTCTTGAATCTCTTGTTGTTTCTCTGAATTAATTTTGATATTGTTATCTTGTGCGAATGAGTCTGCAAAATGGTCAGCTGCTTGCTTTCTTGTTAAGATGTTTCCATCTTTATGTGGTGCAATTTTTGAGTTTCTCCCTGTGCCCTACATCGTTAAGTTGTTTTATAAGCTTCCACAATTTCCTTGTGTCTCTTTAAAAGTTCAGAGACTCTGTTTACTCCTGCCAGCTTTTTCGTCTAGCCAGCAGCTTCGCCCTTTGAAATTTGGCTTTTGCGTGCTGGAATTTATTGTGGTTTTCTTGGCTGGGTGTGGCCTCTGCTTGCTTTCTACACACTTCCACATCACTGTGCAACCGTTCCAGTTCACTACTCCAGTAGGGTTTATATTGTTTACGGGCTCCTCTTGGTACTGTTTCTCGCGCTTCCTGTAGTATGCATTTCCCAAACTCTTCAACTACTTTATTTATGTCTTTCTCAGTGTTCAGGTTTCTAACCAGTATGCTGGTGCGATTCTTGTACATTGTCCAGTCTGCTTTCTTGTAGTTCCACTTCGAGATTGTGCTGCTTTCACTTACAAGCTTATTTTCTACAGTTAGAAAGACTGGCCGATGGTCACTGCCACCAAGTTGTTTCCCAATAATTCGTGTAATGTTCCACTCCAGGTCTGGTGAATGAAAAGCCAGGTCAGGTGTAGTTGTAGTGTGCCATGATCTCGAGTAGAAAGTATGTAGGTCGGACGTCTTGTTAATCAAGATGAATCTATTCTCATCCTGCCAGTCTTCCAGTCTCTCTCCTCTCTGGTCCATGTGATCATAGCCCCAACTCTGCGAGTGGCTGTTGAAATCGCCACACACAATAATTTTTTCTGTTAATGGTAGTGTGTCCAGTGCCTGTGGGCGATCACTTGGACAGTAGTAATTGATCAGCCTGTCTTAAGTTTAAGTGTCTGATACTCAGCCCCTTCCATGTAGACTTCGATTTGGGAAGCAGTGATGTTATTTTTTACAAGAGTCAGTATCCCACCTTTTCGCCTGTCCTTTCGGTCAGATCGGTAACACTGGTAGCCTCTGATTTTGAAGGCTATATTTTCGTTGAGGTGAGTTTCTTGCAAGCAACATACGCTTAGTTTTTCTTGGTCCAGGATTTTTTCCACTTCTATTTTTTGGACTCCCTCCGCATTCAAGTGCATTATTTGTCTTTGTTTAGTATGGCCAGCCGTTCTATTCTCATGTCCCCTGGCCCCACAGGACATCTGAGAAGGACCTCCAGTAGTTGGGGTTGGACCCTTTCGAGACATAGGGCCCGGCACTGCACCTGCCTGGGGGTCCAAAGCAGGGCGAGCACCATAACATTTAGCAGTAGTCAACATATTCCATTTTGCGTAATTGCGTGGCATCCTGATTTCTGTGGTGCGCCTGCTGGCTGGTTGCCTCCGACTTCAGCACCGGATAATAATATGAAATCCTTAGTTCTAATCTTGTTTGTGGGGTTGCTTACCCATGTCTTATAATATGAAGTCAGTTGTCCTAGTCTTGTTTGTGGAGATGTTTACTATATATGCCGGTCTCCGTGGCCAAAAGCTTGCGAACGCGGTTCGTGAGCCGCTTACCAGGCGTTCGAAACTCAGCTGCAACCGATTTGTGCAGCAGACCGTGTGGCGTTGTGTTATAACGTATAGGTAAGGCAGCCGGTCGTTCAGAAAGCTATGGCAAACTACTGAACGTAATACTTGCCTAGTACATCAACTGCAGCTGAAAAATGCTGGTGTTGACTGCAACGTCCTGTAGGGGATATGCAACATTTAAAAAAAAATTACTATATATGTTTTATAATATGAAATTAGGGGTAAAAAACTTGTTGGTAGAAATGTGTACCTAAGGATTGTAATGTGAAATGAATAACACTAATCTTGATTATGTAAATGTTAATTCAAGTTTTATAAAAGTGACTGACCTGATGGCTTCGTTTAATGTTGATTCTACGAAATTTTTCATGTCACTTTTAGACGATCTTAGATTTTTTATATATATAGATGGGTAGATGCCTGTACTCGCTTTATACAGCCACGCCATTCTGTTGAAAAGTATTAAAGCAATCACAAATACATAGTAAATATTGATGACAGTTGTGTCGCGTCGACTAGAATCAGGCATCTCTCTGTACCCCCAGAAGGAGATGCTGGCAATCAGGCGATGTAATGGCGGTGATCATAAGTGTGATGATAATTATAATTACGCCGAATGATGATGACGATGGCGATGATGATTGATGATAATGGTTATCTATGATGATAAAGATGATGACAGCAGTGGTAGTTGTGATAGTAGCAGATGTGGTGGTGGTGATGGTATCAATCCTTTTAGCGGTGAGCAGATGGCTTATGACAGCACACCCCTCTCTAACACAGCCTCGGGGTCTCTCCAGTGGCAGCAATGATATTCATCATCATCATACAGGGCCGGTTGAAATACTGCATGGACATATATAACGATGACAAGGTAGTCAGTCAGTCAAGGATCATTTTACACGCCTGAAACTGCATTGGCCATATGGTGCTAGACCCATATTTATATAGACCAATCGCCACTCAGTGGGTCATGTGATTAGTGTCATGCAGGTGCCTTTACTTTCCCAGACATTTGTTGGTATCCACTTGAAGCTGGCTAGACCTGGCAGTTCACATCTATTTTTAAAATGTGAATCTGCCCTGTTGTGGGTTGAACTCACCATCACCGGGCGGATAGGCGAGCGTCCGTCTATCTATCTATCTATCTATCTATCTATCTATCTATCTATCTATCTATCTATCTATCTATCTATCTATCTATCTATCTATCTATCTATCTATCTATCTATCTATCTATCTATCTATCTATCTATCTGTCTGTCTGTCTGTCTGTCTGTCTGTCTGTCTGTCTGTCTGTCTGTCTGTCTATCTATCTATCTATCTATCTGTCTGTCTGTCTGTCTGTCTGTCTGTCTGTCTGTCTATCTATCTATCTATCTATCTATCTGTCTGTCTGTCTGTCTGTCTGTCTGTCTGTCTGTCTGTCTATCTGCCTGCTTGCCTGCCTGCCTGTCTGTCTGTTTGTCTGTCCATCTATCTATCTCACTCCGTCCATCCGTCCGTCTATCTGTCTATCTATAGAGTGTGTGTGTGTGTGTGTGTGTGTGTGTGTGTGTGTGTGTTCGTGTGCACGCGTGCATGTTTACGTGTGTATGTTGTGTGTGAATGTGCGTGCGCGTGCATGCAGATTGGTATAATATAGAACAGTGTCAGAGAGCGTTGCCTATTGTCCCCATATCTCTTCAACTTCTATAGTTAAAACATCAATGAGCAATGTTAGAGAAAACATTGACCAGGAGCAGTATGATCGTTTTACATTCGTACGAATAGAAACACCTAAACTCCGATATGGTGAAGATACAGTAACACCATCAACACCACAAATAGAATCTCATTATTATCACCATCATCATGTGGCCTTTTCAATGGCGTTGGCGGTTCACGTATTTCCGCAGAGTTCAGTCTCCGGTGTTATAGATCACTTTATTTATGCTTTTTCTCCATGCAACTGTTTTAGACTACTTTGCCGCTACCACTGCCGATCTTTCCAGTTGCCATGACATCTCCCAATGCTTGCCTCTTCGTTACATGATCCAAGACCTATATTTGTCTCCTTATAGTTGAATATAATTGTGACAAGGTGACGCCTACATCGGTATGAGAACGTCATGCTAACTATGGTAGTGCTGATCTACAAATTAAGTTCCTATCTAAGTATAGCATCATAATGGCAAATGATGACGTTACGCGACGAAGCAGATAATGTCTCCGGCAAAAATACACAGCAATTTTAAGGACCGTATATTATTATCACGTCATTTATTGAAGATGACGTCGTATTTTGCTCCTTCCCATCTTCGACACTTATCTTGCCCTACAAAGATAATTTGGCTGGGAATGTAAATTTAACTCCACCACCGGGTTCTAGGGTAATATGCGATACGCTATTATAGTCTGTCCAGAAATGAATGCCTTCATTCACGATCAATTATTTTGAAAACTGTCTGTTGCATCGTTATGAAATTTTTCCTGCCGTCTTATATTTACCCCCACCCAAGGAATATGTCTTTGATAGGTCCAAAAGCAACTTAAATCATGGAAAGCGGTGACATTTCTTTGATGTTTTGGTGAAAAACTAGTGATTTCTCGCTAACAAACTTGTTTTACAGTAATGCCCCGTTCCACTACGCGAGGCTCTTGTCATAAGGCCAATCCCATGTCCCACGAGAAAATTAACTATTCAACGCTAATGTTTCCGTGTGAAGACGTAATACATTTAATAATGTGCACTTCATCTCTGACCCGTAAATTATATACCGCATATAAACAAACTTTGAAATCTGCTGTACAATCTCCAGAACAAAAATTGTTTTGTTGGGTGGACATAATGATAAGGTTATATGCTAAATCTCATCATTTTCCCTCAGTTGGTTACTGAGATATGGAATTTTATATTGGGGCAGACAAAAGTAAACAGACTGTAGTACTATGGTACCGGAGGTATAAAATAATTTCCGCCCGTTTCAAAAACGGACATAGGTTTTCACGCATTCCAGTTGTCTAATCAGGCCCAATCCTTGCTTGATGACCATTTATGAGCTTACATTCTATGCAAAGCGAGTGTTATTAAAACAATAGATACGTGTTAGAAAATAACGATATGCGGACGGAATTACGAGGGTAAGTTAATAAGTAAGTCACAAATGGCTGTAGAAAAATAACTAAATATGATAACAACTTGAAACCAGTTTATTTTTATACCTACATTGTCCCGTTATTTCTCAACATAATTTCCACCAACATTGATGCACTTATCCCATCGTTTTATCAGTCCTCCCAAACCCGCTGCATAGAACTGCGTGCTATTGTATTGATCCATTGTTTTTGGGTGTATCCACATTGGCACCATAGCCATACCTTGCATCATCATGACATTCAATGTATCGCCAAGCTATAAACTGAATAGTCGTGTAGATGAAAGCCTAGCAAATAGGAAATTTGTCAGTTGTTCCTAGTTGCCTCTGAGAATAACACACACAACAAACACACCCGAAACCAACCCTTAGCCACTCGATCATAACCAAGATACTGAGGCGTATGCGGCTTTTTTTCTCATCTAAGGAGCCTCGTTGCTGTTGTTGTTTTAACCAGAAACAAGTGATTGATTACAGAGAAGCTGATTCACGATCTAACTGAGAGTGAATTCAGAATCTGGAGGAGCATCGAGTACCTGTTTGTATCTCGACTCCCATACCGAAACAGAAAGACTAAGTTGTGTTCTAGCCCTAGGACGAGATCAACACACTCAGGTGACTCTGTATCATCACATCGTCTACGAGTTTATGTGTCTGCATATGTGTGCACATGATGGCATTCTTTGTAGTCTTGTATTTAATCAACACATTTTTGGTTCTAGTTCACTGGTTGAACTAAACATTTTGTACATCTCTATAACCCACTTACTCCACTCTTGATTCTTGGAACGTAAGGTATGCGAGTTGGTGCATGCAAGTGTAGTAATTAACATAGGGTTACAATTTTTAACAAAAGCATCTGACCAGATAAACTAGACATTCGTATAATGTCTTCCTACATAGACGAGTATTCTTCACCTTCTTCTTTCGTCTCCCAAGTGAATCTGAGTCTTTTCGGGACTATCCCTTTAGACGTCATTCTTATAACGAGCCACAATTTAAAGAGATTGTCAGCTAACTCTTGGGTAGTTTTCTGCCTACTATAGTTGAAATACCATACCCGACAGTGATGATAATGTTCTACTGTCATTAACCTTTTCTGTGTGCTGAATATTAGTCACTCTTTAATGCAAGAAATTAGCAATATGCGACACAAAAGGTATGTCTCCGTAGCCTCTAAATTCTAAAGCACTTCGTTGTTTGTTCATTCACATTTGATAAT
The DNA here is from genome assembly GCA_014155875.1 of Cepaea nemoralis. Taxonomy (NCBI): domain Eukaryota; kingdom Metazoa; phylum Mollusca; class Gastropoda; order Stylommatophora; family Helicidae; genus Cepaea; species Cepaea nemoralis. The sequence continues at coordinate 1,143,660 of JACEFZ010016799.1, read as the reverse complement.
TCACTGCCATACATAGAACATGTTCTATATAAGACTTCAGAATTTCTGACATTTATTGCCAGTGACTTATCACTATCATTTTCTGAAATGCACATTGTCCCTGGCTTAGTCCACTGTTAGCTTTTGTCACGTATTTTCTGATGTAGCGATTGTCCATAGATTGACGTTATTAAGTATTTTCCTGTCTACTTAATATCACATTTTGGTGTTATCTTTTTCTTTGATAAAATCATTGCTTCTGTTTTCTTTATGCTCAAGGGAAACCCTATTTTTGCACTCTGTTTCTACAATGTCCAATACGCAAATATTTAGCGTTTTCAGCTATCAGCTATGGATGTTCGTCCATCACGAATGATGAGGACCATTCATTCATTGCATTTTTATTTGATGAAGAACGAATGACTGCGCTTTAGTTTGGATTATAGCGAGAAAGTGGTCGCGCAAGTCCATCGACCTCGCTCTCTCGTCTGCGTCCATCTGGTTCCAGTGGCGAGCATGACAAGACGACTGGAGACGGACACAGATGCAGTGGACGTTAGGCTGCCACAGGCCAGTTATCCCTGTATATATTGGCTCTCGAGAACCTCGTGCAAACGGCCCTTCCGTCAATTCCTTTAATTTTCAGTTTTAAGACAAGCGTAGCGACAAGCGAATGAGCGTATGAATACTGATGGGATCAACCAGATATCCATCGGATGGACGGACTGTCCGCCAGAACAGACCACACACACATGCATTTAGCGAGATTCTACCACAGAAGATATTGCTCGTCTAAGTTGCGAACAAATCTGCCGATTTACGGCCGAGCCTCGGCAGTTCGCAGTGCGTGACAGACTATACACGCACACGCAAGCCAAGAGTAGCATCGCTAAAGCGCGCCCTCTCGGTACAAGGTGATACATGCAAAACCACTGGACGCCTACCGACGAGCTTTCAAGCTACGCCGGCAGGACTGACCGAAAAGCTATACCAGTTTACTGACTGCAGGCCCACTACTCATCGAGAGAGAGAGAGTGGGCGCTTATCGAGACTTTGTCGAAAGGTCGTACAAATTTGCTCTTTTGCCCGCTCAAACCACGACCTTGGCTGCACGATGCGGTTACATTCTCGTAACGCCTGCCTCGCTAACTTGCGTTGGCTGGGAAGATCCCATTTTGGTGCACCTCACACAGCCATCAGCTATCAGTACTGTAACATCGGCATAAAGTCAATGGTTTATTTTATGTAAAGTAAGAAACTAATTAAGTCAGTACAAGAGCAAAGTAAAAACACAAATTTATATCTCAATGCAAAACAAAAAGAATGACAACAGATAAAACAAATATGTTGTGATAGAGGGAAACTCTAAAGATTGTTTTGGGGGGGGGGGGGGGGGGGGGTGTACAGTTCAAGCCATTGGGCGATGCTATACTGGCAATCTCATTGTTGTGTACACTAGTTTTTCTTGTCTTGTCTTAATTTCTGCCAAATGATGAACACTGCTGGCAATTGACCTGTAAACCTCAGCTGCATAACTTATCGATTTAAAAAAAAAATGTAATGTTGTTTTAAAGCTAATTTGGTCAACTGCAGATCGAACCCTTGACCAGTGAGTGGGCAGACGAGTGTCTAGCCCCAAGCTACTGACGTTTATGGTACGCTATATAAATTCATTACTACCAGCACAGGCTGGCGATCTTACCTGTCATTGATGGCTTGAGTCTGGTTGACTGTCCCCCACGTCTGTGGATACAGGTAATATCCCCAGTGGGAGTCAGGACGAACTGCTCGTGCCTCCAACAAAGACTGCTCCATAAATTCCCTATGGCAAATACAACATCTCATTAAAGTTACAGTAACACAACTTCTACCTCCATTAGAGATCGCTTCATAAAATCTTTGTGGTAAATAGAGCATCCCTGTAAAGTTATAGTAACACAATTTCAACCTCCAGTAGAGACCGCGCCATAAATTCCCTATAGTAAATACAGCATCCCTGTAAAGTTCATTCATTCAGTAGCATGTCCCTTGCAGAACTAAGCTCCCATAACTTCCGTCCGGAAAACTACCTGATCATAAGCAAGATGCTCCGCGTCCTATACACCCATCTGGAGATCATCTCTATTTACCCTACACCACACATGGTGAGTACACCATCCCATTAAAGTTACAATAACATAACTTCAGCGAGTGGGTATTGTGGTGCCAGCTGCATATTCTTTACTTTTGATGGATAAAGTGGTAAAATCACCTGACCGCCTTTACTGCCCATGATATTTCCTGGTACTTATTTTAGGCTGGGTCGACTAACTAATTTTTTACAAATTCCCGCCTCGATGGGTCTTTGAACACATGATCAATGGGCCGGCAGGCAGGCGCGCTAGTCACTAGACCATATGTAGCAAACACTAGATCACATAAAACCAAAACTAGACCACATAAAGCAAATATTAGACTAAATATAACAAACCATTAAACTAAAATAACACTAGTGACTACATATAACACAGCTGAGTCTACATTTAACACACATAAAGCTACATATAACAAACACTGGAATAGAAATACACACTAGACTACATAAAACAAACACTAAACCATTTATAACAAACACTAGCATAGAAATAAACACAAGACTTCATAAAACAACTACTCAACGTAAACTTGTCAAGAGATCACTAGAGCAAAAAAAAAAAAATGTTGGTGTTGACTGAAACGTCCTGTAAAAGGATATGCAACTAACTTTTAAGAACATATAACAAACACTAAACCACATATAACAAACACTTGCATAGAAATAAACACTAGACTACTCCAAACAAACACTAGCCTACATATAGCAAACACTAGCGCACATATAACAATCTATGATGGTACACCTAACAAACTTTAGGCTTCTGAAACTGTACGGCTAAATAAATAAACAAATATGGGGCTACGATATATATATACACCCACGTCTAACGAACACAAGTACCTGGCACTTTTATTCCAGTCTTCGGAAGCCAATCTTTTGATCTCTTCGGTATCTTTGGTCCTGTATTTGCTGCGAGCCGCTTCTTCGCTAGCCCACCTGAACGCAAACACATACGATGGCATGAGATGACATTAGATGAACGTGCAACATGGAGATGATGTGTTGTTAACTGTCTACATAGCACTGGTTACATTTAACACATCTCATGACATCGTGTGTGTGCGTGTGTGTGTGTGTGCGCGCGCGCTATTGGAGTGTTTATATTAAGTCCACATATTGGAAACCCATCATGTACAACAAGCAGCCATCAGAGTAGACGGAGAGAACGTCCTCCCTCTAAAGCAGTACAAAGCAAACATTGCACAGTTAATCTGTTCTGCCAAGAGACACAGTAAAGATGAAAATCTGATTCTAAACTTTAAAATGATGCCCAAAACAACACCTAACTCCTATAGACAAAGCCACGTGCTAACCATAAATGGCAGTCAGCGATAACGAAATTGAACATGTTACAAGCTGTGTATACTTTAGCTCTATAATATAGACTGTTTTACAGATATAGATGTCACAAGTAGGGTGGAAATTGCAATGCAGAGATTAAACAGCATTAAGAAATTATGACAAAACACCAGCAAAGAAATTACACTGAAGATTTTCATCACGTGAATATTTCCCGTGCCAACATATGGTTGTGAGGCACGGATCATTTCGCGACCCCTAGAGAAGAAAATCGAAGCTTTTAGAATTCACCGACCAAGTGCCATGGGATGATAAATCGTCTGATGCAAACTTCTTGTAACTACCGTGGACGTATAAATCGTCTTATTCAATATTCCCTTAACTGCCTTAACTGCCACCTGAGGATGGTGACGGAACGCTTATGGGAATGCCCCGAATGCTGTGATGTCGGTTCCTAAATCAATCAATCAATCAATCAATCAGTCAATCAATCAATCTTCGAATGCCGTGGGTCCAGAAGAAACATGCTGACATTCTACAGATGTGAACATCCAAGAAATGGGACTGAGAAACAGCATCATGTCCCAGACACTGAAATACTTTGGTCATAGTAAACATCACAAGAGTTTAGACATGGGTAATGGTTGGCATGATTACCGGGAGAAGAGACAGGGGTCGGTAAGCGAAAGTGGACATTGGAAATGAATGACACCCTCTTCTTATAATCCTTGCTGTCTGCCGTTGCTGGCCCTTGTGCTGTGAATCATTCTGACATTGGAAATGAATGACACCTTCTTCTTATATTCCTTGCTGTGTGCCGTTGCTGGCCCTTGTGCTGTGAATCATTCTGACATTGGAAATAAATGACACCTTCTTCTTGCTTGCTTGCTTGCTTGTGTTCGTTGGCTTGAGCTCCAACGCGAAGTCCTGTATGTCGGATGAAGATATCCTGTTGTCCAGCATCAGTGTGATGTCATACAGGACCTGAGGTTTGCGTGAGTATCCGTTGTCCCATGTCTGGCTTATTGGTATGCAGACTGGTGGTTCCTCGCCGTACAGGCAGACACTCTCCGACTTCGGAGGAATCGGCGATCCTACTGACTTTAGCCAGGACCCCGAAGGGACCTGTTGCCCAGGACGCTCGACGAGGAAGCGTCAGTAGGTCTTGGCCAGTATATAACCCGGCCCTGGTGCCTTGGAAACACCTCTGCGTCCCACAACTTCTTCTTATAATCCTTGCTGTCTGCCGTTGCTGGCCCTTGTGCTGTGAATCATTCTGACATTGGAAATGAATGACACCTTCTTCTTATATTCCTTGCTTTGTGCCGTTGCTGGCCCTTGTGCTGTGAAACAGTTATGATATCCAGTTTCTTCCACACCTTGATGTTAAACTATCCAATATCTTTTCCATTGGTTCCCACCTGCTGTCTTTTCCTCCAACCTTCCCCGTTGTAACGACATACTCCAGCTTTTCGATTCTCATAAGATACCCAAAGAATGTGGACTCTCTCTCTCTCTCTCTCTCTCTCTCTCTCTCTCTCTCTCTCTCTCTCTCTCTCTCTCTCTCTCTCTCTCTCTCTCTCTCTCTCTCTCTCTCTCTCTCTCTCTCTCTCTCTTATTCTGATGCGAATGACCAGTTTTTTAGTTAACTTCTTTCAAAGTATCTTCATTGGTCGTTCCATCTTTTCATGGTGTTCTCATTATTCTTCAGTAAAAGCAGATCTTCGTGGCCTCCAAATAATTTATCATGTCTGCTAATTGTCCATAATTAGCTACAATACATCAGGATTGGCTATGTTTAGCTCTTAAGAGACATTATCCCCATCTAGTTTGAAAAAGATACATTGCAGAGAATATTTTTTTCATCTTGTGTTACTTTACATTTTGAGTTTCTTAATACTCTTTCCATCTGCTGTTGTTAAAGTATTGAAATAATTATATACATTAAATTCAGGTTGGTTTCATGCACTTTAATACTGCACTTGGTTATACCATTTTTCTCTGTAATAACGGTTAATTCCGTTTTTCTGTTATTCTGGCTAACTTTTTTGTTTTGACTTTCTGTGGCAATCATATTTATCTTTTCCTGTAAGTAAATTTCAATTTTCACCGACCAAACAATGTCATCAGCATATCGCAGGTTGTTTACATGATGCCCATCAAGCGATATTGCTAGGGTGTATTTTAATGACTGTGCAGTGTTTGAAAATATTGCCGGTCCATGTTTTGTATTCACCCTCTGTAAAGTTCATGCAACATAATAGGTAAATACACAACTTGGACCGGCAATATTTTCGAACACTGCACAGTCATTAGAGGTACACCCTGTTTCGCTGTACAAATTGAACAGATCGGGTGATAGTATACAAAACTTGGATCGGCAATATTTTCAAACACTGCACAGTCATTAGAAGTACACCGTGTTTCGCTGTACAAATTGAACAGATCGGGCGATAGTACACAATCCTGTTTATCACTGGGCTGAAGATGAGGATGGGGCGCGTGTGGGAATGTAACGAGTGCGGTCATGTCGGTTCTTGACTCAACAACTCATTGGGGTGAATTAATCCAATGTCAGACGCTCCCATTTGGATGTGACGGGTAGGCACTTTCATTCACTACGTTACGGCATAATGAGGTTGTGCTGCAAGGTCTCTTCTCCGTCGCCCTTAATTCTCAATTTCCAAAACATTCTAAACATTTTCCGACATCCATTTTGCCAGCACCATCGACCCTAGATACATGCTGGTTGCCATAACCAAATGCTACAAGGGCTGGAGACTAACCCTGGTTCTGGCCAAGCACACTAACCGCTATAGCAAAACCGGCCCAAGGATACGTAATGAAAAAAACTGAAAGAGTGAATTATTTGTTTGAATCTGTGTTTAACAATTTACTTGTAAACTTTGTAACGTGCAAAGAAAGAAACTGAAAGAATTCTTTATTTTCTGGAGTTTGTGTTTAAACAGTTTATATATAAACTGTTTAACGTGTAATGAAAGAAACTGAGATCATGAATTATTTGTTGGAGCTCTTGATGAACAGTTTACTGGTAAACTTTGTGATGTGTAATGAAATATGAGTAGAAGCGTTTGCTAAACAATTTACTGGAAAATTCTGTAATAGAAATAGTTGAGGTCGAAGAGAGTACGCCAGACTTCCTGATCGATGACAGCATAACCTGTTGAGCCTGCTGGTATTTGGCTTGCTGTATCCTTCCGGAGCTGCTCCAAATGGGCAGTCAGGTTGGCCAGCTGTTAGAATAGAAACTGTATTAGAATCGGTGATGGCGGTAAGTGAAGATAGCACACGGGACAATGTAAGAATAGAACAGTATAAGAATCGGTGTTGGCGGTAAGTGAAGATAGCACAGGGAACAATGATAGAATAGAACAGTATTAGAGCCGGTGATGGCGGTAAGTGAAGATAGCACAGGGAACAATGATAGAATAGAACAGTATTAGAACCGGTGTTGTCGGTAAGGGAAGATAGCACAGGGGACAATGTGAGAATAGAACAGTATTAGAATCGGTGTTGGCGGTAAGGGAAGATAGCACAGGGGACAATGATAGAATAGAACAGTATTAGAACCGGTGTTGTTGGTAAGTGAAGATAGCACACGGGGAACAATGTGAGAATAGAACAGCATTAGAATCGGTGTTGGCGGTAAGTGAAGATAGCACACGGAACATAAATAGAATAGAATAGTATTAGAATCGGTGTTGTCGGTAAGTGAAGATAGCACAGGGGACAATGATAGAATATAACAGTATTAGAATCGGTGGTTGCGTAAGTGAAGATAGCACAGGGGACAATGATAGAATATAACAGTATTAGAATCGGTGTTGCCGTAAGTGAAGATAGCACAGGGGACAATGATAGAATATAGCAGTATTAGAATAGGTGTTGCCGTAAGTGAAGATAGCACAGGGGACAATGATAGAATATAACAGTATTAGAATCGGTGTTGGCAGTAAGTGAAGATAGCACAGGGGACAATGATAGAATATAACAGTATTAAGAATCGGTGTTGGCAGTAAGTGAAGATAGCACAGGGGACAATGATAGAATAGAACACGTATTAGAATCGGTGTTGGCCGTAAGTGAAGATATCACACGGGGAACAATGTGAGAATAGAACAGTATTAGAATCGGTGTTGGCAGTAAGGGAAGATAGCACAGGGAACAATGATAGAATAGAACAGTATTAGAATCGGTGTTGCCGTAAGTGAAGATAGCACAGGGAACAATGGTAGAATATAACAGTATTAGAATCGGTGTTGGCAGTAAGTGAAGATAGCACAGGGGACAATGATAGAATATAACAGTATTAAAATCGGTGTTGTCGGTAAGTGAAGATATCACACGGGGAACAATGTGAGAATAGAACAGTTTTAGAATCGGTGTTGGCAGTAAGGGAAGATAGCACAGGGGACAATGATAGAATAGAACAGTATTAGAACCGGTGTTGTTGGTAAGTAAAGACAGCACAGGGAAAAATGAATAGAAAGAACCGTATTAAGAACGGTGTTTGGCCAGTAAGTGGAGATATCACAGGGACAATGATAGACTAGAACAGAATTAGAATCGGTGTTGTCGGTAAGTGAAGACAGCACAGGGAACAATGATAGAATAGAACAGTATTAGAATCGGTGTTGGCGGTACGTGAAGACAGCACACGGAACAACGATAGAATAGAACAGTATTAGAATCGGTGTTGGCGGTACGTGAAGACAGCACAGGGAACAATGATAGAATAGAACAGTATTAGAATCGGTGTTGTCGGTAAGTGAAGACAGCACAGGGACCTGATAAGAATAGAAGAGTATTAGAATCGGTGATGGCGGTAAGTGAAGATAGCACAGGGAACAATGATAGAATAGAACAGTATTAGAACCGGTGTTGTCGGTAAGGGAAGATAGCACAGGGAACAATGGTATAATAGAACAGTATTAGAATCGGTGTTGGCAGTAAGTGAAGATAGCACACGGGGAACAATGTGAGAATAGAACAGCATTAGAATCGGTGTTGGCGGTAAGTGAAGATAGCACATGGAACAAAAATAGAATAGAACAGTATTAGAATCGGTGTTGTCGGTAAGTGAAGATAGCACAGGGAACAATGTGAGAATAGATCAGTATTAGAATCGATGTTGCCGTAAGTGAAGATAGCACAGGGGACAATGATAGAATAGAACAGTATTAGAATCGGTGTTGCCGTAAGTGAAGATAGCACAGGGGACAATGATAGAATATAAAAGTATTAGAATCGGTGTTGCCGTAAGTGAAGATAGCACAGGGGACAATGATAGAATATAATAGTATTAGAATCGGTGTTGTCGGTAAGGGAAGATAGCACAGGGAACAATGATAGAATATAATAGTATTAGAATCGGTGTTGGCAGTAAGTGAAGATAGCACAGGGGACAATGATAGAATATAATAGTATTAGAATCGGTGTTGTCGGTAAGGGAAGATAGCACAGGGAACAATGATAGAATATAACAGTATTAGAATCGGTGTTGCCGTAAGTGAAGATAGCACAGGGAACAATGATAGAATAGAACAGTATTAGAATCGGTGTTGCCGTAAGTGAAGATAGCACAGGGAACAATGATAGAATAGAACAGTATTAGAATCGGTGTTGGCAGTAAGTGAAGATAGCACAGGGAACAATGATAGAATAGAACAGTATTAGAATCGGTGTTGCCGTAAGTGAAGATAGCACAGGGGACAATGATAGAATATAACAGTATTAGAATCGGTGTTGCCGTAAGTGAAGATAGCACAGGAAACAATGATAGAATAGAACAGTATTAGAATCGGTGTTGGCAGTAGGTGAAGATAGCACAGGGGACAATGATAGAATAGAACAGTATTAGAATCGATGTTGGCAGTAAGTGAAGATAGCACAGGGGACAATGATAGAATATAACAGTATTAGAATCGGTGTTGCCGTAAGATGGCACAGGGAACAATGGTATAATAGAACAGTATTAGAATCGGTGTTGGCAGTAGGTAGAAGATAGCACAGGGGACAATGATAGAATATAACAGTATTAGAATCGGTGTTGGCAGTAAGTGAAGATAGCACAGGGGACAATGATAGAATATAACAGTATTAGAATCGGTGTTGCCGTAAGTGAAGATATCACACGGGGAACAATGTGAGAATAGAACAGTATTAGAATCGGTGTTGGCAGTAAGTGAAGATAGCACACGGAACAACGATAGAATAGAACAGTATTAGAATCGGTGTTGGCGTAAGTGAAGATAGCACACGGAACAACGATAGAATATAACAGTATTAGAATCGGTGTTGGCAGTAGGTGAAGATAGCACAGGGGACAATGATAGAATAGAACAGTATTAGAATCGGTGTTGGCAGTAAGTGAAGATAGCACAGGGGACAATGATAGAATATAACAGTATTAGAATCGGTGTTGCCGTAAGTGAAGATATCACACGGGGAACAATGTGAGAATAGAACAGTATTAGAATCGGTGTTGGCAGTAAGTGAAGATAGCACAGGGGACAATGATAAAATATAACAGTATTAGAATCGGTGTTGGCGTAAGTGAAGATAGCACACGGAACAACGATAGAATATAACAGTATTAGAATCGGTGTTGGCGGTAAGTGAAGATAGCACACGGAACAACGATAGAATATAACAGTATTAGAATCGGTGTTGGCGGTAAGTGAAGATTATGTTAGTTGTAGTGTACTCTATGTTAGTTGTAGTGTAGTATGTTAGTTGTAGTATAATCTATGTTAGTTGCAGTGTAATCTATGTAGTTAAAGTGTCGTCTATGCTCGTTTTAGATAGTCTGTTAGTTAAATGCTATCAATACTACACTTTAATGTAATTTACGTTAGTTGTAGTGTAACCTATATTGCAGTGTAATCTATGTTAGTTGTAGTGTGATCTATGTTAGTTGTAGATAGGCTGTTAGTTAAATGCAGTCCATACTACACTTTAATGTAATTTACGTTAGTTGTGATGTAATCTATGTTAGTTGTAGTGTAATCTATGTTAGTTGTAGTATAGTATATGCCACTTATAGTGTTGTCTGTTAGTTAAGTGGAGCCCAAACTACACTTTAGTGTAATGTAAGCGAGTTGTTTTGCATTCTATATTAGTTATAGTGTAATCAATGTTAGTTATAATTTAATATGTTGGTTGTGGTGTAATCTATGTTAGTTATAGTGTAATCAGTGTTACTTGTAGTGTAATATGTTAGTTTAGTGCAGTGCATACTACACTCTAGTTGAATATATGGTAGTTGTAGTGTAATCTAGCCGTCTTCCTGGCCTAGAGGTTAGCGACTTTTCTCCGTAATCTCGTATACTCTCGTAAGTAACGTGACGACGGTGAGAATCAGGAGTGGTTCGAATCGCGTCGGTAACTTGCGGGATATGTAAGCCGGCCGCTCAGAAAGCAATGGCAAACTACTGAGCGTAATCTTGCCAAGAGATCAACAATCAGCTGAAAGATGCTGATGTTAACAGCGATGTCCTGTAAAGAATATGCAAAACATTATTATTATTAGTGAAATCTAAGTTAGTTTGTAATCTATGTTAGTTGTAGTAGTGCAGTGTGTATGTTTAGTGCAGCCCCTACTACACTTTAGTGTAATGTATGTTAGTTATGTAGTGTAGTTCATGTTGGACGTAGTGTACTTGTTGTGTGTTTTTTTTTTTTTTTTTTTTTTTTTTAGCATATCCTTTACAGGACTTAGCTGTCAACACCAGCATCTTTCAGCTGTATGTTGATCTCTTGACAAGATTACGCTCAGTAGTTTGCCATTGCTTTCTGAGCGGCCGGCTCAGTATCCCGCAAGTCACGAGCGGGGGTCGAATCGCCTCAGCTCTCGCTCCGCTACGAGACTCTGCGTGATAAACGGGATTACAGAGAGAAAGTGTTGTAACCCCTTGTGTGGTCTATGCAAGTTATAATGGCATGTGGTAGTTATAATATTGTGTTAGTTGTAATATCAGTAGATACAAGAAAATGAAACATAACACTATTTTGGGGCGTTCTGGGTATATGGTATTAGCCCCGTATTTTATAGACCAAACGGCAATCGATGGGTGATGTGTCAGTATCACACCGACCCTCTTTTCTACCTATACAATTCCCTGTAGAGTTAGCCTAGGTCGACTCTAGGAGCTCAGGTCATTTTTCGAAAGACCCCTCTTCCACGACCGGCAGTCAGTGCCCAGTCACCGGACTACCGGAGCTCCCATCTGTCAGATAATCTGTTTGATTCGTGATTAGCGATAATCGCCCTCGCTGTACTCAGGACAGATTGATAGATGCTTCGATCTTCTCCTTAACATCCCCACCAGCGTAAATAGACTGGTCACGCTAGTTCTGTGTTGATTGATCACATGTCTTGTGCCCAAGAGAAAATGTTCAGGTCTATCAGCACCTCGCATTATTTCCACAATCGTCACTGATTGCGAAAGCAGATTCACATCCGTCCGTAGAACTATCTGTTTGTCCTGCGTCTCTTTTGGCCTTGCTGATGTTAGGTTCAGCCACTGTCCTTCCTTTTTGAGCATAGCCATGTATCCCGCCAACTAATCGACTCGATGGTGTCTTTCACGCATTCGTGGCCCGGACACATGAAAGTTAGATGGAATCATTCTGATATGCCCTGTGTGTCGAGCCAGTCGTGCCACATGAGGCCAGCCTGAACATTCGCGTGTATGTTCATCGAGTCACTCAGAGTACTTCTGTCTATCGACTCGATTCTGGGCATTAGCTTCTGCCATTGTTTCAAGTGTGAGGCTAATTATTTTTACGCTCAAAGCACCACTTGCTTCCTTTCCTTTCTCCAGACCATATATATATATATATATATATATATATATATATATATATATATATATATATATATATATATATATATATATATATATATATATATAGATAGAGAGATAGAGAGAGAGAGAGAGAGAGAGAGAACGAAGTAACGAACGAACAGACTTTATTTTCAAAGAGTAACAAACTGGGCACGCAGGCCCGTCTTACATTCGGCCCTTCCAATCACTCATCTTTCTTTCATCAACAGTGCATAGGAAAAAACATTGTCAAATGAATTTTGTAAACATAAACAATGCATATTACTATGTTATGAGTCACATCCACCACCCACCCACACATCCCCCATTCACTCCAACCCCCCCCCCCCACCCAACCACACACACAACGCAGACACACATACATTCCCCCAACCATCCACCACATCCCTACACCTACACCTCTCCCCACCCACACACACCTCCCACCCACCACACATTCTATCCACCCACACTCCAAGCACACACACATTCCCTAACCCACACATCCCCACCCACTCACATCGACCCACCTACACACATCTCCCCACCCACTCACATATCCTCTACCCGTCCCATTACCCACCAACAATCACACCTCAAATATCCTCCTCCACCCACACACCTCCAACTACCCAGCCAAACACACATTCCTCAGCCACACATCCCCCACGCACGCACACATCTCCCCGCCAACTCACATATCCCGCACCTACCCACACACAAATTCCGCACCCACCCACATAATCTCCCATCTCCCTCAGCCCACTCACAGATTCCGAGCCCACCCATACAAACATCCCCCACCATCTCCTAACCTACACGTCCTTAACGATTTGGCGAGAACAGAGGATTTTGACTTCAGTGATTCCACATCGCTGTCCAGGATGAAAGACCTGGGAGTAAGAATCGGCACAGCCAGACGCCAGAGGTACATGGGAAAACAAAGTGCCTCGTCAACCAACACAGAACTGGCACTATTAGCCACCGGACGCTGATGCATATGCTGGGGGGAGGATCTGAGCACCTATGGACATGTCCGGAGTGCAACGAAGATACCCCAACTGATAACTGATAACTGATCTCCTATCTACCCACCCATACTCACATACCCCAACCACCCATCTAAACACACATCCCCCACCCTCACACACATTCTTCACCCACCCGTACACCCAACCACACCTCCACCCACTCACACACACATCCATTATCCACACCCATCTCCCCTCGCACACAACACCACACCTACACACATCCCACAGACACATCCCTCACCCACACACACATCTCCCCACACATCTCCTACCCATCCACACATCCCCCAACTACAATCACCCTCACTACCCACACATACATCCTCCATCCAGCCACACACCCCACCCACCCAGACATATCCCCACCCACACACACCCCTACCCCAACCCACACACACATCCCACACCCCCACACACATTCACCCACACATCTCGCACCCACACACCCACACACACTCTCCCCACCCATCCACCCAACCATCCCACACCCATACACATCCCTCACCCACACACACATCCCCAAACCCACAACCACCCCCACCTGCACACATCTCCACCCACTACAAAAACCCCCTCACCCACATCTCCCCACCCACACATATATCCCCCACCATCCCTAACCCACCAACAATCATCCACCCACATATCCTCCTTCACCCACTCCCCCACAGCCACCTAGCCAAACACACATTCCCACCCACACACACATCTCCCCGCCAACCCATACATCCCGCACGTACCCACACACAAATCCCTCACTCACCCACACAATCCCACCCCACCCACCCAGAGAGAGAGAGAGAGAGAGAGAGAGAGAGAGAGAGAGAGAGAGAGAGAGAGAGAGAGAAGTCAGCGTGGGTTCTTGTGCGCTGACGGTGCGGTAGTGTAGTGAGGTCTTGTCTCCACGCCGGTCAATTAAACTTAAACATTGACTATTCATTCTGAACGCAATTATAAACTACTAAACGTAACATTGCCAAGAACATCAACCTGGTTTTGATTGCACCCTCCTACAAAGAGGTACATATCAGCTGTTTTTATTTGTCACACTGTTTGTCAAGGTCAGAGATACCACCCAAAAAAAAAAAAAACATTTAAACCCCAGCGGGTACATTTTTATTGTTTGTTTTGTTTTAGAATTAGCATACCTGTGGTATTCCTCCATTGATTGGCTTTGACATGTTATGGTTTTGAAAATCCGGCCATAAACCAATTCTAGATGAATACAGCGTTGCAACCTGGTCGCCTACGAAATGCCTTGGTTCATTGGTAATAATGCCATATTTGGACAACTCTAGATCGATTTTATTCCACACGCATGACCCATCAGGGTAGTTCCAGACTATGCGAAAAGGACTTGGTTGCGCATTTCCTGTTTCCTAGAATTCAAAAAATATTGTTTAGCGAGCTGTTTATATATATATATATATATATATATATATATATATATATATATATATATATATATATATATATATATATATATATATATATATATATATATATATATAGTAGTCGTGGTGGTAGTAGTAGTAGTAGTAGTAGTAGTAGTAGTAGTAGTAGTAGTAGTAGTAGTAGTAGTAGTAGTAGTAGTAGTAGTAGTAGTAGTAGTAGTAGTAGTAGTAGTAGTAGTAGTAGTAGTAGTAGTAGTAGTAGTAGTAAACTGTAATACAATAGGATTAATCCACCGCAGAATACTCCCGCTCCTTTTACATATTTGTTACACATCCAGTGATTTTTGATGCTTAGTTAGTCGCGGTTCCAAATTAACGGCAACGGGTGGTCCCCATTATGCTCCGTTCCTGTGCTAGTGAATATCACACGAAATGCTCCTCACTGCCCTATGTGAAACGTGGAATAGGCAGGAGTCTTGACAAGCCAACAGCCCGCACAGGTGCACTGTGCTTAATACCGCCGTCAGAATGCAAACACAAAACTCCTCCACGGAAAATACAGTTCATTGTCAACGGAAGCAGCAGTCACTAGATAAACCAGCAGCCACACATTATATTACTGCATTAAAAGTCGAGAGGCTCGACTTCATTGCCCAGGGATTTATCTCATATGGCTCGGTCCCTTTCGGCAGGGTGGCCCGCTAAAAGCATCGCACAAAGCACGAACACCGTAGCTCCAGCGACGACCCACAAGAGTCTCTGAGAAAAATGCACTCGTGAACCGAAAAGACAATCCGGTCAGTTCCAAGCAACAGGCCGACCACCATCGTTTCGAACATGCAATGCACGCTGCAACAACCAGGGACAGACGTAAGAGCATTCCAAACGAAATTCACAGCTCACAGTATCGCGCCATGCACTCAACTCAGTAGCAAGGCGATGGAATCATGCACTACCAGTCCAATATGAGGAAATTGTGACCGGCAAACCGTAGCCAGAAGCATAAACACTCCAGAGGCTTAACGGTTCAAATGCCTGTCCACTATATTGGGGACCGGAAGTCATCCAAATTGATGCTTGTTGGATTTGAGTGCTTTCTACATTTGACAACCATTGTAAGATAGAGTGTGTAGATGATGATAGTCATTGTGGCTTTGAAAGAACAGTGATGGAGGCCGTGTTTCATGGAAGCAGAGACAGGGATCGACCAGTGGGAAAATGGACACAGGACATGGCAGACACCTAGGCCACGAGGGTGCATGATGCGGGGGAGTTGACCAGAGACTGTTGGGCGGGCCTTGATGAGAGCCCACAACTGAAGAATCCTTCTAGTCTAATGATAGTGAATTGGCCTGGCTGAACTCATAAGGTCTGGTATTTCTCCGACTTGACTGTACCGTGTTAAATGTCGTAAACCTCCTTTATTCTCTACTTTCTTTCAAAGAATTCTTCGGTAGTTAATTTACAAACGTGGGCAAACCCAGACCTGAATGCCTGATGACATTCAACCGAGGATTGAACCTGGACCTCTGTTGTCGTACACCTGTAGACTATTCACTTTGCTGGTACACCCCAGAACAGTATATTCAAACTCTAATTACGAATAGTCTGAATAACAGAAAAACAGAAGTAATGGTGATTACAAAGAAAGTGTTTATACCCAAATGCAACATCACAGTGAATGCAACTAATGTGAAAAAAGTCAATGTATTTAAGTATTTGGCTACTTTATAAACAGCATATGGGTTTATGTTTTAAGGAAGATAAATGTAGAATAGTCCAGACAAATGCAGCACTACACAAGATGAAAAGTAATCTCTGCAATTTATCTTTGTAAATCGAGATAAGGAAAACAGTTCGTAAGAGCTACATTGAATCAATCTTGATGTACTGAAGGGAATCATGGACACTTAGCTGACTTAGTGGGGAGAGAGAGAGAGAGAGAGAGAGAGAGAGAGAGAGAGAGAGAGAGAGAGAGAGAGAGAGAGAGAGAGAGAGAGAGAGAGAGGGAGAGAGAGAGAGATTGTGTAGAAGCTGCGAATATTTGGTTTTGTAGAAGAATGAAGAGAATACAGTTCTATAGGGTAGTCATACGGCTCCAACTTCAAAGTGATGGGTAGTCCCTTAAATGATCCATTCCTGTGCCGGCGGAAACTACACGATACGCACATCTTTGTCCTACGTGAACTCGTGAAGAAATAAGCTGTCGGTGGGTCGGTCGTCCAAGGAGTGAGAAGTTCATGGGCCTTTACGGCTCAGGCCGGAGGGAAAATTGTGAAGGAAGAGAAGGCGCTTTTGCTTTGACCACAAGCAGCCTGACTATGGAAGTCATGGCAGTAAGTAAAGCAATAAGATGGCTCGAGACACAGACATTCAATCGTGTCCTTAGTGGACTTCATTCATGTCCTTCATTCACGTGTCCTTAGTGGCCCAATGAGAATGCTCAGGAGGAAAGAGATGGGGTGGGTCCGAAGAGAGTGCTGCTGTCTCTGGAGCGGTCTCGGCTGGCAAAGATTATTTTCATCTTCGTGCCAGGGCGTGCGGGTGTACAAGGCAATGAGCAGGCTGACAGGCTTGCAGGTAGGGCTACTGTGGAAGGCGGTCGAGCCATGGACCAGGCAGACATTCTGAATGCTCTACGAGAAGTAAGTTGTTTACGAGAACCAAGCGATGACTGGGAATCTACAACCATGGTCAGGCTGCGAGAACAGCAAGTTAAAAGATGTGTGGCCAAACAAGAACACTACGCAGGAAGCCAAAGAAGAGTAATAAACCAACACAGAACTGGTGTCGTGAGCCGATACACGCTGCGGGATTTGCTGAGGAGGGGATCCGAGCACTTATGGACTGAATGGTTTGATGTGCAATGAGGATAATCTGTCGACTAACTAACTAACTAACTAACTAACAACGAAAAGGTTTGAGGGGAAGAGAGCAAGGGAACAACAAAAGAGAAGGTGCTAGCAGTGGCGTGCAAAAGGGGCTGCGGGGGGGGGGGGGGGTGTGCGACGGCCCCGGGCATCCAGCCGGGAGGGGGTATCCAATTAGGGAGAGGGGCCAGCACAGTGCAGTGGGAGGGGAGGAGAAATGAATTAGGGAAAGAACAATTTAGGGGCATCCAATCAAGGGGTTGGCCCAGGGCATCAAAGAATCTCTGCACGCCATTGGGTGCTAGACAGTTTGACAACATGGCATGGAAGAATGTCGGTATCAGAAATTATTGGCAGTACAAGAGACATAAGGCTGAGGACAGACATGATCACCAACGCCACACGGCATAGACTATAGGAAGAATAAGAAATATTGCAGGCACATGTATATTCAAATTAGTAGTGTCTGCGAAGTTAACATAGTCAGACAGAAATAACTATATTCACCTGAGTTGTGTCTGCCATGCTAACACATAAAGTCATTAATATTCTTGCCACATAAGAGCCCAAAGCCGCTAGCGAGTTTATGCCGTCCTTCCGTAAATTCATCTTCTCAGATCTGTGGAATCAGAATGAGACGTGCCTACATGCATTAATAAAGCAAGCTTCGTTGTACATGATTTGCTGTGCGACAGTCAATATTTGGCATCTTCACATAAACATTGTTGGTCTCACATGTGTGTCATTAAAATAAACGGAGAAAAACAGCAAGACTGCTGTCTCTAGGATGTTTCAGCGGCCCCGCTTTAATTCAAGAACTGTCTTCGCCTGGTTAAACCATAAAACACAGCGGTCATTGCCGTGTCCATGTTGACGTTTTCTCAAATTAGAAGTAAATAGTCGTATAAATGCAATATTAATAATAATGTTTCTTCAGATGTCTGACGTCGGTCATCATGTCTCAACACATCCCCCGTCATCTGAGGCCGACCAAGAGAAATGATGCTTGATGGAGAGAGACCGTGGTATGGGGGATTATATCAGCAGCAGAAATGATCCAGAACACTACAGACCGAGATATGTGGGGAGACATGAACATCTACGACAGCTCGCATGTCACTTGATGATGCTGATGATGTTCTAATATTTCTATATTTGTTGCTCAGATATTTTAGCTTTCACAGTCATTTTATTTTGTCTTCCGCTGCCACTCTTGTCTAGTATTTTCGCACATAATGATACATTATTTATTCGAACTCTTCCGCTGATGTGTCCCTAAGTTGCATTTGCCTTTTGTATACAGTTCTGATGGGTGAATTCTGATACCTGCAAGTGTAAACACACTAGCATTTGTTCTCTTCTCTGTCCGGAATATTCCCAACGTTCTTCTCACAAACCACATCTTCACGGCATCCAGTTGTTGCTGCATTATGTCGTTACTCATCGCCCAGCATTGGAATCAATACATTAGAACCGAGTCATATTGCGAGTCTTGTCTGTATCTGTGTTACATCTTCTATTGGCAGTGCAGACTAAGTTATTTAGTTGCATATTCTCTAAGGACGTCGCAGTCAAGCCCAGCATTATATTGTTGATTGTGATTTCTTGGCAAGTTTACGTTCAGTAGTTTTCCATTGCTTTCTGGACAACCGGTACCCATACCATTGTATGAAAACTAATGCAAGGCGGTCTGCTGCCAAGTAGTCCTCAGCGGTGTTTCGAAAGCGGTATGCGGGATAACGAATTGCGTTGGTAAGCCCTTCACCATATTGCCGGCACGTGTAGCCTAGATATTTAAAAATATTGACCGTTTTTTATTTTAATGTCCAGACTGGATAAGTGCAAAAAGAATTAAAACGTCTCGAAACTGGACGCACGGTAGGAGAAAGACACCCAGAGTTGTTACTCACGTGGGGCCCGCCCCTAGAGAGTGTTGGGAAGATAAGGGGTAGAAACATTCAGAGAAGGAGAACCACTTCTGATGATCGGAAGGCCTCCTATCGTGCTTACTCTAGAGTGCAGTTTTTATTACTGGTGACTTGCGGGATAACTGAGCCGGCCGCTCAGAAAGCAATGGCAAACTACTGAGCGTAATCTTGCCAAGAAATCAACAGACAGCTGAAAGATGCTGCTGTTGACAGCGATGTCCTGTAAAAGGATATGCGAATTTTTTTTTTAAAAAAACATAGAAGGAGCCGCGAGAGTGTGACGGCTAGACGCTTGCATGCCGGCCCTCATGGTCACGTGTTCACACTGGCAACCATGCAGATTTATTTTTTAATTGACTGGGCTCCCAAGTCTACCCAGTCTAAAATATGTACCAGGAAATATCTGGAGAAGTAAAGGCCAAGACAGACAGACAGACAGACAGACAGACAGACAGACAGACAGACAGACAGACAGACAGACAGACAGACAGATAGACAGATAGATAGATAGATAGATAGATAGATAGATAGATAGATAGATAGATAGATAGATAGATAGATAGATAGATAGATAGATAGATAGATAGATAGATAGATAGATAGATAGATAGATAGATAGATAGATAGATAGATAGATAGATAGATAGATAGATAGATAGATAGATAGATAGATAGATAGATAGATAATGAACATCACAATGTAGAATGCTTATTAAAAGCCAAGTGTGTGTAAGATGCACCAACTTATTAATTTTCACTTTTTTAAAACTCATAAACCCTTGATGTCACTATAATATATTATAAGGCTGCCCAGCAGACGCAGCAGGCGCGGTGGATATCATGGGAGACAGTAGTGCAGAGATCCATTACATGGAATGAGATCTGGCACATGGCCTCACTGCGTCTAAATTTCGTCATCCGATCCCTCTTTGATGTCCTGCCATCAGGTGCCAAGTGGGGAGGGGGGGGGGGGGGGGGGGGAACCACCGACCCGTTCTGTCCCCTCTGTAAGAAAGCCCAGAGAGCCCAGACAGCGGAACATGTGTTGTCTGGTTGTAAGGTCGCCCTGGCCCAGGGGCGGTTACGTGGCAGTATAACAAAGTAATGACCGCTTTGGACGTTGCACGAATGAAGGCAAAAAGAAAGGGACACAGACCGAGGCCAATGGAAATTTCCTTTGTCCGAGAAGGGCGCAAAAATAGTAAAGCTGACGACGACCTGCCGCTTGCTACCGTCTTCGACGGTGCGAGGGACTGGCAACTGACCGTAGACCGAAAGGACCGTGGCAAATACCCTGAGGTGATCCGAAAGTTTGGCTTGCGACCTCACATTGTACTTAAGCTCCTCGTCAGCCAAGTAGCTAACGCTGATCGAGGAGCAATACGTGTTAATGTATGGAAATATGGTATGTGGCCAAAAGATTGGAAGAGAACTATCTTCATTCCAATACCAAAAAAGGGCAACCTGAAATTATACACCAACTATAGAATTGGTGCCCTGATCAGTCATGCAAGTAAAATTCTACTAAAAATCATAATGGGA
The DNA here is from genome assembly GCA_014155875.1 of Cepaea nemoralis. Taxonomy (NCBI): domain Eukaryota; kingdom Metazoa; phylum Mollusca; class Gastropoda; order Stylommatophora; family Helicidae; genus Cepaea; species Cepaea nemoralis. The sequence continues at coordinate 1,122,628 of JACEFZ010016799.1, read as the reverse complement.
AGACTTCCTAAGAAAATGAAAGAAGAAATTAACGTGGTTCAAGCTGTATTTAGACAAGGAAGAGGAACAAGATATCACATTCTCAACATGCGTTTAATAATAAAGAAGTGCAGAGAATTTAATGTAAACCTATTCTTATGTTTTGTGGATTATTCAAAGGCATTTGACTGTGTACAACATCAGAAACATTGGGAAATCATGAGGAATATGGGCTTTCAATCACATGTAATACAACTCATAAAAATGCTATCTAGACCAACAAGCAGCGGTTAGAATAGATGGCGAGACATCAAATTGGTTTGACATCAAGCAAGGAGTCCGTCAGGGCTATGTGCTGTCCCCCTATTTGTTTAACCTGTACGCCGAAAATATAATGAGAAATGTAAGAGATGATATAAACAGGGAGCTATATGATGCCCTAAATATCGGTGGTCATGACATACCAGAGATTCGGTATGCTGATGATACAGTATTGCTATCCACAACACAGAATGGTATAGAAAACCTAATAGCCTCAACCCAATTGAATAGTGAAAATCACAACTTATATCTTAACATAGCAAAAACAAAGATAATGCATACAGATAAAACTACTATGGAGAAAGAAATATATGTTAATGAGGCAAAATTGGAGGTGGTGAAAATTTTGGAATATCTTACCAACAACGGTGACACAATGAAAGAAATTAAACGACGACTATCAATTGCTCTTCAAAGACTAAAACAACTGAATAAATTATGGAGTGGGACAGACAGAACTACAAAAATTAGATTTTTAAGAGCATGCATCTTTCCCATTGCAACATACGCCTGTGAGACCTGGACACTTACTAAACAAGCTGAACAGCGCATAAATGCCTTTGAATATAAATGTTATAGACGAGTTCTAAGAATATCTTGGGTAAAGAAAAGAACAAATGCATCCATACTTCAAGAGCTGAATATTGAAGAAGGCTGGCTATTAAAGACGATAAAACAAAGAAAATTGAAATATTTTGGTCACTTGAAACGTCACGAAAGTTTGGAGAGAACAATAATGGAGGGGTATATGCCTGGGAAGAGAGGAAGAGGAAGGTCAAAGAGAAGATGGGTGCAGGATGTGGCGGATGATCTCCAGATGGGTGTATCGGACGCGGGACATCTTGCTTATGATCGAGAGGTTTTCCTGGAAGGTTGTTATGGGAGCGAGGTTCTGCAAAGGACATGCTACTGAATGAACGAACACGTGTTCAAGTTAGCGAAGTATGATGACATGGTCGCAAGTCTAAGGCGGGAAGAATACACCGTCAGGTTGTTCGCCGTTGAGGTAAGCGTGAGAGGTCTTGTCTCCCACTCCGTGTTTGATGTGCAGAAGCGAATAGGCATGATCCCGGACCCAGAAACAACTGTCTGAGGCTTCCGAAAAGGCCTCGTGCTGGCTGTGGAACTGCCGCAACATAGAGTTGGACAAGTCTCGTAACTAGTATGGTTAGAAGCGCTGACTGCAATACCAACAATTTCTTTAGCCCGTCCTCCAAGCGTGAGTGGTGAGCCTGAGTGCAGTCAATCACACAAATGTTGGCCGACGTCCAACCTCCATAATATAGCGATAATCGACCGTAGGTCGCACCCAGACGGAGCGCAATTTAACAAGCCTGCAATAATAACCAACACCTCACATTTTCACGAGATATGCGTACTACGTAGTCTAGTCAGTTGCAGACAGACCAAGAGGTGGGTCTGAAAAGAAGGGAAGGTCCGGCTTCCTAATAGGGTGCGGTGCCGTGAACGGGGCACGGGGAAGGAACACGGCAACGGAGACATGTAGAGGCGACAGAGGCCGTGGCGGGGTATGAAGCTGGCATCCCACGACCACACGTGCCAAGGGGCAGGCACAGGCTGCACGGGCTCTTCCCCACCGAGGGAGGGAGGGCTTGAGAGTGGACAAGGTAACACCGAAGGGACAAGCTTAACATCAGGGATGACGAATATGACCGAACGAACGTCTGATGATCAGAAACCCCCTGCCGTGTTTGCCCAGCGTCGGAGTTCTTACGACTAACAATCTATGTATCATTCAAATCATGACCCATTTCTTGCCTAAAAATATTACAATTATTGTCCCGTGTAGATAATGTGAAACAACACCAACAATAATTCGAAGTCCAAACAATCCTTGCAGATTCAGAAATAAATGTACACAGCTTTGGAAAGGCAGCCAAATACGTCGATATCTTGTAGAATCACAAGACCCGCCAATCGAGAACACTGACCGCGATAGATCCATGACTGTGTCATGTACGTAATATATACCAATATAAGGACTTCATGACTAAACACACTTCAATATCAGTAAATGACGTCAATGACTGTCTTATGACATCCTAGTCCGGTCGGGACAGTCAAGTGTCACGGGCGCCACCAAACCGTCATCCAGAGACTGAAGGTAGCATCTTAAAACAAATAAGTTTAAAATAGATAATGGAATGTTAGAACGTTAAATGAGCTTGGAAGATTGCAAAATGTTATCAGTGAAATGGAAAGTATGAAACTGAATATCCTAGGCGTAAGTGAGATGAGATAGAAGGGATAAGGCAAAATTATAAACGGAAAACACACAATACTTTATCCTGGAAGGGATAGACACGAAAAAGGAATATGGCTAATATTTGATAAACAAACAGCTAAATCGATTAATGGTTACTGGTGTATTTCAGAAAGAGTTATTATGGCCAAACTGGATGGCAAGCCAATAGATATAAATATTGTACAAGTATACGCACCAACAACAAGCAGTAGTGATGAAGAAATACAAAATTTTTACGATGAAGTAGACATGGCAATGTCTCAAATTAAATCACAAGATCTAAAAATAATACTAGGCAATGTTAATGCAAAAGGAGGAAAAGGGAAAATGGCGGATGTGGTGAGGAATTATTGTTTAGGTACAAAAAAAATGAGCGAGGAGAACAACTAATAGAATGGGAAATATCAATGACTAGCTGACCCGGCCCGGCTTCGCCCAGGCCTGGAGGGGATCTATCTATCTATCAGTCTTTCTGTCTGTCTGTCTGCTTGTTTGTCTGTCTGTCTGGCTGACCCGGCCCGGCTTCACCCAGTCCCTGGTGGGGAGCATCTCATTTAATTCATATACGTAGTCATATAAGCTCCCGTTCCCGACTATCTGTCTGTCTGCTTGTTTGTTTGTCTGTCTGTCTGTCTGTCTGGCTGACCGGGCCCGGCTTCACCCAGTCCCTGGTGGGGAGCATCTCATTTAATTCATATAAGTAGTCACATAAGCTCCCGTTCCCGACTATCTGTCTGTCTGCCTATCTGTCTATCTGTCTGTCTGTCTGTCTGTCTATCTGTCTGTCTGTCTGACCCGGCCCGGCTTCACTCAGTCCCTGGTGGGGAGCATCTCATTTAATTCATATACGTAGTCATATAAGCTCCCGTTCCCGACTATCTGTCTGTCTGTCTGTCTATCTGTCTGTCTGTCTGACCCGGCTTCACCCTGTCCCTGGTGGGGAGCATCTCATTTAATTCATATAGTAGTCATATAAGCTCCCGTTCCCGACTGTCTGTCTGTCTGAGCCGGCATGGCTTCACCCAGTCCCTGGTGGGGAGTATGTCATTTAATTCATATAAGTAGTCAAATAAGCTCCCGTTCCCGACTATCTGTCTGTCTGTCTATCTATCTGACCCGGCGTGGTTTCGCCCAGCTCCTGGCGCACAGTAACTTAAAAGAATGTCCTTCCACACACCATCCATTATTTTTAATGAAAACTGTTTTTAATCACCGACATGACAGTTGATAACTTCTTTAAGCAGAAAAATATGGGTTACAATGTTATGCATTATTCATTATTTTTATGAAAACTTTGAAAATGCCTTAAAGATTATATCATTATTTATTATAACTCATATGCCTGAAAATAACTATAGACAAAGAGTTTAACAATAGTGCAAGTAAGTCCAACAATATGACTATAAAGTATATAGAAATGTTATTAAAAGTTATGCCCCTTGAAATAACTTTTCTAGAGTGAAGTCCCCCTGCTATATAGAAATTATATAATGAAAAATGAAAAATTAAATGTTATTGAGTAAGTAGCCGATTTTACACTAAGAAACTATTACAGTCGGTTGCACAGGAATGAAAGGAAGACGTGTAGAAAATTCCATCTCAATCGGATGTACCGTTATCGAACGCATCCAATACATAGCCAACCACCCACACACATACACTCTGTTTTATAGATATAGATATGATAATTGGAAATACCTGGTTTAAACGACATAAATGACGACTTTGCACACGGAAAAACCCTGATAAGAAAATACTCAACCAAATTGACTACATATTTATTAATAAAAGATTTCGAAATGCATTAATTGATGTAAAGACAATGCCGGGTGCTGACTGTAATAGTGATCATGTACCACTATGTGGAATAATAAAAGTAATACTGAAGAGAAGAAAAAAAGTGGTTATGAACATGAGATTTAATAAAGAGGTTTTGAAGGTAGATAAAGAAATTCAAGAACAATACAGTCATTGTGAAAAATAGGTATAATGGAATAGCTAAAATACAGAATATAAAAGAACATTGGGAAATATTAAGGGACTCCATTCACCAAACGAGCAAAGATATATTACCAGAGAGAAGCCCAAAGGTTAAGAAAAAAATGGATGACTGAAGAAATATTAAAGTTGATGGAAAAAAAAAAGAGTAAAAAGGATAAACATTATTATAATGAGATAAATAAAGAAATAAGAAATAACTGTATGAAGGCAAAAGAAAGTTGGTTAAATGAACAGTGCAAGAAAATTAGATTAAATTCTATTAAAATTTTTTTTTTTTTAATATGCACAAACAAATCAGTGAGCTCACAGGAAGAAACATAAAAATAAATACAGGGTGTTTAAAATCAAAAACAGGAAAGATATTATTGGAGGAAGGTGATATAATGAAGAGGTGGAATGAGTATATAAGAGACTTATATGATGGAGAAAGGGCAAATTTAACAAAAGAAAGTAACTTAGAAGGTCCACCTATTCCAAAAGAAGAAGTCGATGAAGAAGTCGATATCAAGCATATGAAGAAAGGAAAAACAGCTGCGTCAGATGGAATCCAAATAGAAGAATTAGAAGTAATGGGAGAATTTGGAGTAGATATATTAACAAAAATGTTGAATGATATTTACAGCAGTGGATATATACCAAGCGATTGACTTGATTGACTTGATTTATAAACACAAATTCCAAATTCTACCTCGTTCAACCTGCTTCTTTCAGCTGTGGTTATTGTTGAGGTCCGTGGTTTTATGGGTTTATTCACCCTGATTCTTGTTCTTGTGAGCTCTTGCGAGTGAGTCCTATCTCGGATTGGTTGCATAAGCGTTTGTGTCTGTGACGTCAGCTGGGGGATTGGTCGGCCGGCAAGTTTTCCTGTGAGTCGGTCTCCTGTGGTGATTTATTTTCATCAGTGTTGGTTACTTGCACTTGTGCCTGTCGCTTGGATAGCTAACTTTGCCGGAATCTGGTTATTCTTGGCTCCAGAAGAGTTCGTGTTGTATTCTTCTTTGATTCTCTCTCTCTCTCTCTCTCTCTCTCTCTCTCTCTCTCTCTCTCTCTCTCTCTCTCTCTCTCTCTCTCTCTCTCTCTCTCTCTCTCTCTCTCTCTCTCTCTCTCTCTCTCGAAGTATCTTTCCCATATCTCATCGGGAGTTGGAGTTTCTTTGTCTTTCTCTTCTTGGCCTCTGGTTGTCTTCTCGTGTGTCGATAACCTCTTCTGGGCTTTCATCAGGTGTCTGGCGAGATTCTGGTTTTCCGTTAAGCTGCTTGAGCACCGTGGCTGGACTACTGGCTTCAGCTTCCTGTTTCTGATTGGTCCGTGGCTTGGCTCCATCATGCGTCTTTTTGCCTCCTTTTTTGTGTATTGTCTTTAGAAGTTTTTCAATGTTTTCTTGTTGGGCTTCATCTTGCCACTTTTCTGCGATCTTTTCCGTGGTTTCTGCTGGTTTGATTTGGGCTGACTTCCTTTCAGTTTTTAGCATTTCTCTTTCCGCTTTGATGTCTCGTAGAATCTCTTCATTCTTCTTTGTCGTCTGCATCATGTGCTCTACCTCTTGTTTGATGTTTTGATCTGTATTTATAGCTATTTCAAAAAGACCAGGAGCAATTTAATGTGAAGATTTTCGTACGATTAACCTCATAAATCATGTCACTAAACTTCTACTCAGAATTATAATGAGAAGAACAAGAAAGAAAATAAAAATAGAAATTGGTGACGAACAGTTTGGATTTGCAAAAGGAAAAGGTATAAACAATGCAAAATATACATTACGGACACTATTAGAAAGATCAATAGAGACAAAGAAAGACATATATCTGTGCTTCATAGATTATGCTAAGGCATTTGATAAAGTAAAACACGATGAACTGATTAAAATGTTGGAAGGTATTAACATTGATGGGAAAGATCTCAGAATAATAAAAAGAATATTTACTGGAACCAAATAGCAGCAATTAAAATGGGAAATAAAGAAGGAAATTATGAATACATAACGCTGGGAGTAAGACAGGAATGTGTTTTGTCACCGGATCTCTTCTTCCTCTATAGCGAAGTAATAATGAGAGAGATCAAAGAAAAACCAGGAATAATATTCGGAGGTTATAATATAAATAATATTCGCTATGCAGATGATACAGTATTGATGGCGGATAATGCAAAAGATCTACAACAATTGTTGGACATTGTAGTAACAGAGCGTGCAAAGAAAGGACTCTCCTTGAATATCAAGAAAACAGTAACAATGGTGATATCAAAGAAACAGGTGACAGCCACATATGAAATAGAGATAGAATGGAAAATTCTTCACCAAGTGGATAGTTTTAAATATCTAGGGACATTTATAACATCAGATGGAAGATGCACAACAGAGATCAAGAGCAGAATAGGGCAAGCAAAGGCTGAATTTCAAAAAATGAAGAATATCTTATGCAATAAGTCGATACCATTGAATGTAAGAAAGAGAGTGCTGAGGTGCTATATAGAACCTGTTTTGCTGTATGGCTGTGAATCTTAGAATATAAATGAACAAATTAGGAACAGATTGGAAGCAACAGAGATGTGGTTCCTGAGACGAATGTTGCGAATTCCTTGGACTGTCAGAGTAACTAACAACGAAAGCCTAAAAGAGGCTAATGAAACTAGAACATTATATACAACAATAAGAAATAGGCAAACAGCATTTTTTGGTCATGTGATGAGAAGAGAGGCATTTGAGAACATCGTGACAACTGGAAAGATCGAGGGGAAGAGAGGCAGAAATGATGCTGAATGGATTGCGACGGTTGCATGAAGGAATATCAACGACAGAGTTAATCCAGAAAACCAAAGATCGAGATCTGTGAGGAGTCATGAACGCCTACTCCAGTCGGCATGACACTTGATGATGATTATAAGGACAGATTCATGACTGCGTCATGTACATAGTATAAACCAATATTATGACAGCTCCATGACTGTGTCATGTACGTAAAATATACTAATATAAGGACAGATCCATCACTGTGTCGTGTACGTAAAATATACCAATATAAGAACAGATCCATGACTGTCTCATATATATAATATATACCAATATAAGGACAGATCCATGACTGTGTCATTGACATAATATATACCAATATAAGGACAGATCCATGACTATGTCATTGGCATAATATATACCAATATAAGGACAGATCCATGACTGTGTCATGTACATAATATATACCAATATAAGGACAGATCCATGACTGTCTCATGTATATAATATATACCAATATAAGGACAGATCCATGACTGTCTCATGTGTATAATATATACCATTATAAGGACAGATCCATCACTGTGTCATGTATATAATATATACCAATATAAGGACAGATCCATGACTGTGTCATGTACATAATATATACCAATATAAGGACAGATCCATCACTGTGTCATGTATATAATATATACCAATATAAGGACAGATCCATGACTGTGTCATGTATATAATATATACCAATATAAGGACAGATCCATGAGTGTCTCATGTATATAATATATACCAATATAAGGACAGATCCATGACTGTCTCATGTATATAATATATACCAATATAAGGACAGATCCATCACTGTGTCATGTATATAATATATACCAATATAAGGACAGATCCATGACTGTCTCATGTATATAATATATACCAATATAAGGACAGATCCATGACTGTCTCATGTATATAATATATACCATTATAAGGACAGATCCATCACTGTGTCATGTATATAATATATACCAATATAAGGACAGATCCATGACTGTGTCATTGACATAATATATGCCAATTTAAGGACAGATCGTGTGAGCTAACAATGACAACAGAAAGGAATACAGACAGAATCTGGTTATTGTAGTTGTAAGGAATTTGCTATTTTTTTCTTTATGTTGCATATCCCTTACAGGACGTTGCTGTCTGAACGACCGGCTCACATACCCCCGTAAGTTACCAGCGCGAATCCTCTGCCGAATCTCGCAGCTGCTGTTTTCCCCCACGTGGATATACGGGATTACGAACAATGTCGTTAATCCCTTGGCGGTGGAGACCGGCTAAAATTTGCTATTACTTACATTAATTACTAAAGAGACAAGTACAACAATGACCTGTTAACATTTTAGTGGCTCTTAAACTTCCTATGCGCTGATGACGGGCTAGTGGGATCGTTCCCTACCCCGGTCACCTGGACATAAACGTTGACTTCTCGTTCAGAATGCAAGGGTAAACCACTGAACGTAATATTGCCTAGCGAATCAACCTCGGATTGCAGAGGCCATACAACGGTAAACCACTCAACGTAATATTGCCTAGTGAATCAACCTCGGATTTCAGAGGCCATACAAAGGTAAACCACTCAACGTAATATTGCATAGTGAATCAACCTCGGATTGCAGAGGCCATACAACGGTAAACCACTGAACGTAATATTGCTTAGTGAATCAACCTCGGATTTCAGAGGCCATACAAAGGTAAACCACTCAACGTAATATTGCCTAGTGAATCAACCTCGGATTGCAGAGGCCATACAACGGTAAACCACTCAACGTAATATTGCCTAGTGAGTCAACCTCGGATTTCAGAGGCCATACAAAGGTAAACCACTCAACGTAATATTGCCTAGTGAATCAACCTCGGATTGCAGAGGCCATACAACGGTAAACCACTCAACGTAATATTGCCTAGTGAGTCAACCTCGGATTTCAGAGGCCATACAAAGGTAAACCACTCAACGTAATATTGCCTAGTGAATCAACCTCGGATTGCAGAGGCCATACAACGGTAAACCACTCAACGTAATATTGCCTAGTGAATCAACCTCGGATTGCAGAGGCCATACAACGGTAAACCACTGAACCTACTATTGCCTAGTGAATCAACCTCGGATTTCAGAGGCCATAAAAGATATTAGTAATATGTTTGATAACATAATATGCACCTCGTACCATGCACCTCGTATTTTAGAAAAATCGACAGTGTTTAGTTCTCTCTTGGCTACCGAAAAGGCACCAAGACTGCACATTGGTTGTCGACATTTGTGTGCTGCACTATCGTGCACTTTTCATGATGAATGCCGTATCTGCTACCTGTTCTTTACACTCAGTACCACATGTGTCGAGTTGGCCTGTACATTTTTCACTCAGCGGCACAGTCGACAAGTTAACGGGTACCCTTTATACTCAGACAAGTTAGCAAGTGCGCTTTACACTCAGTGCAACATCAAACAAGTTAGCAAGTACTCTTTACATTCAGCGCAATATCAAACAAGTTAGCAAGTACTCTTTACATTCAGTGCAATATCAGACAAGTTAACAAGTACTGTTTACATTCAGTGCAACATAAGACAAGTTAATAAGTGCTCTTTACACTCAGTGCAGCATCTGACAAGTAAGCAAGTACTCTTTACACTCATCATCTGACAAGTACTCTTTTCGCTCATTACCTTATAAGACAGGTTAGTCAGTACTCGTTCCACTCATTGCCACATGATATTACTCATTCCACTCATTGCCACATGATATTACTCATTTCACTCATTGCCACATGTCAGAGATGCTCTCTTTGTTCAGTAGTACGGCTGACAAACTACTCAGTGCTCTTTTCACTGAGCCCTAAATCTGACTTGTTAGTTGGTACTTGTTTCACTCTGTGTCACATGACAGGTACTCTGTCAATTCAGTTCCACGTCTTACACATACTCTATCCACTAAGTACCACATCTCTTTCCACCCAATACCACAATTAGCAACTAATATGTCCGTCCAGTACTACATGCAACATCAATTCTATCCACCTAATACTACTCGTGACAAGTACTCTCCCACCCAATATCATATTTGCCCACAGACTGTACGTCTGACAGGAAATTTGTCTGACAAGAAATTTTGCTGCCAAAATTCACATCTGAAAAATACCCTTTCCATTTAGTGTCCCATCTGACAAGTACTTTTCCGCCCAATGTCACACCTGACAAGTACTCTTTCCGCCCAATGTCACACCTGACAAGTACCCTTTCCGTCCAAAAATCACATCTGACAAGTACTCTTTCCGTCCAATGTCACATCTGACAAGTACTCTTTCCGTCCAATGTCACATCTGACAAGTACCCTTTCCGTCCAATGTCACATCTGACAAGTACTCTTTCCGCCCAATGTCACATCTGATGACAAGTACTCTTTCCGCCCAATGTCACATCTGATGACAAGTACTCTTTCCGCCCAATGTCACATCTGATGACAAGTACTCTTTCGCCCAATGTCACATCTGACAAGTACCCTTTCCGTCCAATATCACATCTGATGACAAGTACTCTTTCCGTCCAATATCACATCTGATGACAAGTACTCTTTCCGCCCAATGTCACATCTGATGACAAGTACTCTTTCATCCAATGTCACTTCTGACAAGTACCTTTCCGTCCAATATCACATCTGATGACAAGTACTCTTTCCGCCCAATGTCACATTTGATGACAAGTACTCTTTCCGCCCAATGTCACATCTGATGACAAGCACCCTTTCCGTCCAATATCACATCTAATGACAATTACTCTTTCCGCCCAATGTCACATCTGATGACAAGTACTCTTTCCGTCCAATGTCACATCTGATAACAAGTACTCTTTCGCCCAATGTCACATCTGACAAGTACCCTTTCCGTCCAATATCACATCTGATGACAAGTACTCTTTCCGCCCAATGTCACATCTGACAAGTACTCTTTCCGTCCAATGTCACATCTGATGACAAGTACTCTTTCGCCCAATGTCACATCTGACAAGTACCCTTTCCGTCCAATATCACATCTGATGACAAGTACTCTTTCCGCCCAATGTCACATCTGATGACAAGTACTCTTTCCGCCCAATGTCACATCTGATGACAAGTACTCTTTCGCCCAATGTCACATCTGACAAGTACCCTTTCCGTCCAATATCACATCTGATGACAAGTACCCTTTACGTCCAATATCACATCTGACAAGTACTTTTTCCGCCCAATGTCACATCTGAAAAGTACTCTTTCCGCCCAATGTCACTTCTGATGACAAGTACCCTTTCCGTCCAATATCACATCTGATGACAAGTACTCTTTCCGCCCAATGTCACATCTGATGACAAGTACTCTTTCCGCCCAATGTCACATCTGATGACAAGTACTCTTTCGCCCAATGTCACATCTGACAAGTACCCTTTCCGTCCAATATCACATCTGATGACAAGTACTCTTTCCGCCCAATGTCACATCTGATGACAAGTACTCTTTCGCCCAATGTCACATCTGACAAGTACCCTTTCCGTCCAATATCACATCTGATGACAAGTACTCTTTCCGCCCAATGTCACATCTGATGACAAGTACTCTTTCCGCCCAATGTCACATCTGATGACAAGTACTCTTTCGCCCAATGTCACATCTGACAAGTACCCTTTCCGTCCAATGTCACATCTGACAAGTACTCATTCCGCCCAATGTCACATCTGACAAGTACTAATTCCGCCCAGTGTCCCATCTAATGACAAGTACTCTTTCCGCCCAGTTCCCATCTGACAAGTACTCTTTCCGCCCAGTGTCCCATCTGATGACAAGTACTTTTTCCGCCTAGTGTCCCATCTGACAAGTACTCTGTCCGCTCAGTGTCCCATCTGACAAGTACTCTTTCCGCTCAGTATCCCATCTGACAAGTACTCTTTCTGCTCAGTGTTACATCTGACAAGTACTCTTTCCGCCCAGTTCCCATCTGACAAGTACTCTTTCCACTCAGTATCCCATCTGACAAGTACTCTTTCCGCCCAGTTCCCATCTGACAAGTACTCTTTCCGCCCAGTTCCCATCTGACAAGTACTCTTTCCGCCCAGTTACCATCTGACAAGTACTCTTTCCGCTCAGTTCCCATCTGACAAGTACTCTTTCCGCCCAGTTCCCATCTGACAAGTACTCTTTCCGCCCAGTGTCCCATCTGATGACAAGTACTTTTTCCGCCTAGTGTCCCATCTGAAAAGTACTCTGTCCGCTCAGTGTCACATCTAACAAGTACTCTGTCCGCTCAGTGTCACATCTAACAAGTACTCTTTCCGCTCAGTATCCCATCTGACAAGTACTCTTTCCGCTCAGTGTCACATCTGACAAGTATTGTTTCACCAAATACAGTGTCTGATAAGCAATCTTGTGGTATTTCCATTCGTGCTATATCTGACTACCACATAGATTTTTTCACAGGTATTGGTTAGCATTCAGATAATATTACAATCATGTCTCGTCTTAAATTAAAAGCAAATTGCCTTGGTCAGCTTAATTAAACAAAGAAGCGAGAGAGAGAGAGAGAGAGAGAGAGAGAGAGAGAGAGAGAGAGAGAGAGAGAGAGCGAGAGAGAGAGAGAGAGAGAGGGTGGGGGGGGGGCATGTCAAAATGTGTAAATCCGGTACATGATGTATTAAATGTAAGGTCAGTTTCACAAACTCAAGCTGTTAACAAGTTAAAAATTACAATGCACATACCTTTGTTCTTAGTCATCAGAGAGATCAGAAATAAAGTTATTTCCTTGGAACTTACTTTTTTCTTACAAGGTCACAGTTCAAGGCAGTGAACCTCAGCAGAACTAAATGATACGTCCACAGGTATAAGTTCTAGCAGCTTTAGTAAACCACTACTATCAATAGCAACAGTATCAACGTCATTAATAGTAGTGGTAACTTTAGTAAGAGTGATGAAAATAGCAGCTATGTACGTAAGTGATACTAGTTCAAAATATCCAGCAACTTTAACATCAGAAGACATCCTTTTACTGAGGTCGCAATCACATTAACAACAGCGTTCTATTAAAGACATATTATGAGAGAAATTATAATAATGGAGTATGTATGTGTCATTGTTGTGTGTGCGTGTTTTTTTTTAAATCAAGATGTGTCTGGGAAAATTTCTGCAATTTACCCCCTACTTCCCTGTAAGATCATACTTGAACTTGAAATAATGACACCGGAGGAAATATAACAACAACAACAACAACACCAACAACAGGGGAAATGGAAGGAAGGCAGGGAGGGAGGGAAAGGAAAGGTCCTATGGAAAATCTAGTCCCTGATAGCTTTGGCCCGACTTGACCCAAACTTTATTTAAAGTTTACCTGAGGCTTTGAGCTGGTGACCTTGTACGGACTGAGACAAGGAAGTGACACTTCGGGGATAAAATGGATGAAGTGTCACATGATGAAACGTCAGTTGTGTCTTAACATTACAGTGTGGGTGCTCCGCCAAACGATGGGGACAGATTCGGTGAAATATTGCATCTTGTGTCGCTCGCTGCACACAGCATTACGTTCATTCTCCTCATCGAATGCGTCTTTGGGATATCGATCACATCAACCGCGAGTGTCGTTTTGTTCCCATATACTTACTGGGATAGCACCGTATACCCAATAAACCTCGAGTCGTGAAGAGGGTTTCTTGTCTTCATGCGTTAGTGGGACAGCTGACTTGTAGTGTGAGAAGACTTCTTGTCTTCATGCGTTAGTGGGACAGCTGACTTGTAGTGTGTGAAGACTTCTTGTCTTCATGCGTTAGTGGGACAGCTGACTTGTAGTGTGAGAAGGCTTCTTGTCTTCATGCGTTAGTGTAACAGCTGACTTGCAGTGTGAGAAGGCTTCTTGTCTTTATGCGTTAGTGTAACAGCTGACTTGTAGTGTGAGAAGACTTCTTGTCTTCATGCGTTAGTGGGACAGCTGACTTGTAGTGTGAGAAGACTTCTTGTCTTCATGCGTTAGTGGGACAGCTGACTTGTAGTGTGAGAAGACTTCTTGTCTTCATGCGTTAGTGTAACAGCTGACTTGTAGTGTGAGAAGGCTTCTTGTCTTCATGCGTTAGTGGGACAGCTGACTTGTAGTGTGAGAAGGCTTCTTGTCTTCATGCGTCAGTGGGACAGCTGACTTGTAGTGTAAGAAGACTTCTTGTCTTCATGCGTTAGTGTAACAGCTGACTTGTTGTAGTGTGTGAAGACTTCTTGTCTTCATGCGTTAGTGTAACAGCTGACTTTTTGTAGTGTGAGAAGACTTCTTGTCTTCATGCGTTAGTGTAACAGCTGACTTGTAGTGTGAGAAGACTTCTTGTCTTCATGCGTTAGTGTAACAGCTGACTTGTTGTAGTGTGAGAAGGCTTCTTGTCTTCATGCGTTAGTGGGACAGCTGACTTGTAGTGTGAGAAGACTTCTTGTCTTCATGCGTTAGTGTAACAGCTGACTTGTTGCAGTGTGAGAAGACTTCTTGTCTTCATGCGTTAGTGTAACAGCTGACTTGTAGTGTGAGAAGACTTCTTGTCTTCATGCGTTAGTGGGACAGCTGACTTGTAGTGTGAGAAGGCTTCTTGTCTTCATGCCTCAGTGGGACAGCTGACTTGTAGTGTGAGAAAACTTCTTGACTTCATGCGTTAGTGAGACAGCTGACTTGTAGTGTGAGAAGACTTCTTGTCTTAATGCGTTAGTGGGACAGCTGACTTGTAGTGTGTGAAGACTTCTTGTCTGCATGCGTTAGTTGGACAGCTGACTTGTAGTGTGAGAAGACTTCTTGTCTTCATGCGTTAGTGGGACAGCTGACTTGTAGTGTAAGAAGTCTTCTTGTCTTCATGCCTCAGTGGGACAGCTGACTTGTAGTGTGAGAAGACTCCTTGTCTTCATGCGTTAGTTGGACAGCTGACTTGTAGTGTGAGAAGACTTCTTGTCTTCATGCGTTAGTGGGACAGCTGACTTGTAGTGTGTGAAGACTTCTTGTCTTCATGCGTTAGTTGGACAGCTGACTTGTAGTGTGAGAAGACTTCTTGTCTTCATGCGTTAGTTGGACAGCTGACTTGTAGTGTAAGAAGTCTTCTTGTCTTCATGCCTCAGTGGGACAGCTGACTTGTAGTGTGAGAAGAGTTCTTGTCTTCATGCGTTAGTGTAACAGCTGACTTGTAGTGTGAGAAGGCTTCTTGTCTTCATGCGTTAGTGTAACAGCTGACTTGTAGTGTGAGAAGATTTCTTGTCTTCATGCGTTAGTGTAACAGCTGACTTGTAGTGTGAGAAGAGTTCTTGTCTTCATGCGTTAGTGTAACAGCTGACTTGTAGTGTGAGAAGAGTTCTTGTCTTCATGCGTTAGTGTAACAGCTGACTTGTAGTGTGAGAAGAGTTCTTGTCTTCATGCGTTAGTGTAACAGCTGACTTGTAGTGTGAGAAGAGTTCTTGTCTTCATGCGTTAGTGTAACAGCTGACTTGTAGTGTGAGAAGAGTTCTTGTCTTCATGCGTTAGTGGGACAGCTGACTTGTAGTGTGAGAAGACTTCTTGTCTTCATGCGTTAGTGTAACAGCTGACTTGTAGTGTGAGAAGAGTTCTTGTCTTCATGCGTTAGTGTAACAGCTGACTTGTAGTGTGAGAAGAGTTCTTGTCTTCATGCGTTAGTGGGACAGCTGACTTGTAGTGTGAGAAGGCTTCTTGTCTTCATGCGTTAGTGTAACAGCTGACTTGTAGTGTGAGAAGACTTCTTGTCTTCATGCGTTAGTGTAACAGCTGACTTGTAGTGTGAGAAGAGTTCTTGTCTTCATGCGTTAGTGTAACAGCTGACTTGTAGTGTGAGAAGAGTTCTTGTCTTCATGCGTTAGTGTAACAGCTGACTTGTAGTGTGAGAAGAGTTCTTGTCTTCATGCGTTAGTGTAACAGCTGACTTGTAGTGTGAGAAGACTTCTTGTCTTCATGCGTTAGTGGGACAGCTGACTTGTAGTGTGAGAAGGCTTCTTGTCTTCATGCGTTAGTGGGACAGCTGACTTGTAGTGTGAGAAGGCTTCTTGTCTTCATGCGTTAGTGTAACAGCTGACTTGTAGTGTGAGAAGAGTTCTTGTCTTCATGCGTTAGTGTAACAGCTGACTTGTAGTGTGAGAAGAGTTCTTGTCTTCATGCGTTAGTGGGACAGCTGACTTGTAGTGTGAGAAGACTTCTTGTCTTCATGCGTTAGTGGGACAGCTGACTTGTAGTGTGAGAAGGCTTCTTGTCTTCATGCGTTAGTGGGACAGCTAACGTGTAGTGTGAGACGAGAACACGGCAGACAACCATCAATATTGTGTCCTTTTATAAAGCTCCTGCGTGGGGTTTGAAGCTTGAACATACACGAGATCATGACATAATGAGCTGGGCTGACAAAATCCCTTCCTCGCCGCCTATTCTTTCTAGAAAGTTTGCGGACAATTCTGAAAATTTTCGGCGTCTATTTGACGAGCCTGCGTCTGGCAGACGACCGTACTTGTTCAGACAACAATGACGTCACGATACGGGAGTTAACACTGACCACTGTGCTGGTAAGAAAGAGCGATAACCTACTGTTTCACTTTATTAGTATGAAAGCATTTATTGTTATAACATTTTCATTTTATAATACATCATATTTCTATGCGTCGTTTGACGTCCATAAAACGTTGTGTGAAGTAGGAAATAATGTACAAACACCACAAGATATACTTAGTAAATAATGAGAACTACTGTTATGCGTATGTAAAAAGTCGTGTCGTGACGCTTTGTGTTGCATGCATGGGACGGGTGATGAACGAGTTGTCTACACATAAATATCAATTGGAGAACCATTTGAGGCCTCAAAGAAAAGACAGTTCATAAATAAATACACATGTATTGTTAGGATCTCACAGAAGCGGCGGAAAGAAACAGGGCTTGTCTACAGGAAGTTGTACACAGGAAGTTGTCTAGAGGAAGCTGTACTTTCAAGACCTGTCAGCTCCGCTGAGGCCCCGCTCTCCGATCGGTTATTTCCCAACTCTGATATGAACTGCATCATATTTCTGAAATGGGCACACGTTGACCTTATGAAACGTCACTGTGGCTTGGATAGAACAGTGGTGGGAGACCATGATCCCTGTAAGAAGTGCCAGGGGCAAATAAGCACGAAGTTGGAAACAGGACATTGCAACCGCTTTGGGCATGTGGCAGAAGAGCTGGCAAGAGATCGAGAACTTTTCTGCAGATAGTGATGAGGTTCTGCTAAGGACCTGCTACATGATGATGGTGATATAATCTTGTGGGATCACAGACGTGTATGCGGTAGGACACCGTCCGGATGATGATGATGATGATGATGATGATGATGATGATGATGATGATGATGATGATGATGATGATGACGATGATGAGGATGATGATGATGATGATGATGATGATGATATAACCCTATGGGATCACAGACGTGTGTGCGGTTGGACACATCTTGACAGGACGTTAGACTTGTAGCTGAGTTTTTGCAGTTTTCACCATGCCTCAAATACGCGTCATCATGTCCCCTGCCGACTGTTGTTGGTGTCCATGTCTCTCCACTGATTTCGGTCCTTGATTTTCTGGATGAACTCTGCTAAAGATATTACTCTATACCACAGTCTCGATCCATTCAGCATCATTTGTTTTGAGCTACCTCTGCCTCTTGTTCCACTGATCTTTCCAGTTGTCACGATGTTCGCCAACGCCTCTCTTCTCACCACGTGACCAATAAATGCTGTTTTTAGCCCCAAATACTGCAGCTATTTACTTGCTGGATCCTAGAGGCTTCTTAATGTATTAAACGAGGGCGAGTCAATAATTAAGTCACACAGTTCTGTGGGATGGTAGGTAAATGTAGTTGGTGTTTTCTCCAAGTGTCATTAGGTGACAGCAACATCGAACTTTATATTCTCGTTCGTCAGGTGGCGCTAGGTGTCTCATGAGCATGCGCAGCGCATAAACAGAATGGTGACTGTACTTACGGAGTGTACAACCAAAGAGCAACGTGCTGTTGTGCGGTTTTTTTTTTCTGGGCAAAAGGACTGCCTGCAAAGGCCATTCATAAGGAAATGCTTCCTGTTTATGCTGACTACCAGGCTTTCTTGAGTTCGTCATTCTACTGCTGATTTATCATCACTATCCTCCGGGTCTTATACTATATCACGCTTTCGTGGTGATTGTCACTATTCTCTTGTTAACTCAACTCTAGCCTAATCTTGTCAACTGTTACTTGTACAGTATACCCTCTGTTGGTACATGGCATATCTCATTAGCTTCTGTCTGCCTTTAGCTGATTAACGATGTGTAGACTAGCCAATGAACTGAAGTGGGTGGCTGGATATAGTCAGCTAGTATCTCATTAGCTTCTGTCTTTCTTTAACTGATTAACGATGTATGGACCAGCCAATGAACTGACGATGAGTGGCTGGGTTTAGTCAGCTGATATCTCGTTATCTTCTGTTTTTCATTCTACTAAATCATACAACACAATATTCAGGTTATGACTCACACACACACACACACACACACACACACACACACACACACACACACACACACACACATATATATACTACCCGGTAATATTTGACTAAGAACATGTTTTTTTTTGGTTGCATATCCCTTACAGGACGTTGTAGTCAACATCAGCATTTTTCAGCTCTTGTTGATGTTCTTGGCAAGATTACGCTCAGTAGTTTGCCATTGCTTTCTGAGCGGCCGCCTCACTTACCCTGTAAGTTACCAACGCGGCGAGAACCGCTTCCAATTCTCGCGCGCTACGTTACCCTACGTGAATAAACGGGATCACGGAGAAAGTCGCTTAACACCTAGGCCAGGGAGCCGGCACTGAATCTGTTACACCGCTGAAATAGTTTCTTCTTACAAGTACTCGTAGTAGCGTGCGCAGCCAGTGTAACCAGCAACTAGGACAAGACCATTTATGTACTCTCCATCAGCTGTCACTGTCAAACGGTGTTCGCTTTTCCTTGTGCATGTTGTCATTTTACCCGGATCTGCTGCTACCTATTCTCGACTCTCGTCTAGTGTACACTGAAATAGCTCTACTTCGTGTTTTGTTGCGCCAATAATAGCGACGAGTAAGAAATAGGGCATTAGCTTTCATAAGTCTGTTACAGACATGCTTAAAAAAAATTCCATTGTTTTCGTTGTGTCAAACAAAACGGTTTAATATTGTTGACCTTGTCATTGTTCTTACCATGTATATCCATATAGTTTTTGCATTAATTACATGTCACACAGATGAAATGGTTTACATATTTATTACATCCTTGGGAAGTTTTTGCGTGGTCTTTTCGTGACTTGTCCTTGTCACTGTTGTAGGCTGCATATTAATTGTGATACTTGAAAGTTTATAATCTCCCATTAAACACACACACACACACACACACACACACACACACACACATATATATATATATATATATATATATATATATATATATATATATATATATATTATATATATATATATATATATATATATATAATCACACACACGCACACAACGTCGTGATTTATCCGATTCATGTGAAACTGTTCTTCTGATGCCCTACATCACACCAAGTCGTCCTATCGTCGGCCATTTTCTGTAGCTCCCTCCTTCCTCTCTTCAAATTATTAGTCTTTATCTCTTTTATCTTTCCCTTTCTCTGGGTGGTTTTAGGTCTCGCTCTATTTCGTTTGCCTTGGGGGTTCCGGGTAAGAGACTTTCTAGTTATACTAATCTCAGGTTATCTCATTGTGTGTCATACCCAAAGCGAGCGTTTTTTCCTCGCCTTTTTTCACTGACATGTATTTAGTTTTCTCAATGTGTGTCATAACCAGCGCCAACGACCTTTCCTTACCTTTGGATTCACTGAAATGTGTTTAGTTTTCTCCATGATTATATATTCCTGTTTTTGTTCGGCCTCCTCCTTCGTCTCTTCTACTTCTTCTTCTTTTCATATCACCACCATCATAATTCCCATCAACTCTTAGTTTAGCGTTAACCACTTCATAAGACCAGTACATTGGACGACCAGGGCAGTGACCAGGGTACATTTTGTATCTCAAATAATGACACCGAAAACTGCTGCAGAAATCCATTGGTTAGTCCATGTGCTCGCCTGTTGACCACGTGGTACGTATTCTCTCATACAGGTTGTGTGTGTTTTTTTTTAAATAACTATAAATGCTTCAGTGTCGAATTGTGAAATAGGTAGCGAAATAATTTATGGAAAGCCAGACAGCTGGCGTGATACTCACCACCTTTCTCAAGGGGTGCCCTAAGGTTAAGACAAAAATGGCCTCACCACCATCTCCCAAAACTTCCAGGTCCGCCCAGCCTAAGGTGGCGGGAAATCTCCTGGGAAGTAAAGGCGGCTGGCCTAACACTAAACACGTCACCCACAGATTGCCTGTATAGCTATTCAAATATGGGTCAATTCCAATGCGCCTTAAGGATCCTTCAAGGTCTCTTATTTTTAACCATCTCGCCAATATGCCAAGATGGCAGGTGGAGGTGTCTTTTATCTTTATCTATGCATTTTATAATCAAATTGAAAGACATGTTGCTAGAAATGATGTACTAAATGCCAGTAGTTCATGTAGCTTATCAAGTGCAGCTTTGATAATTGGGGTGCAGAGACACCCTGTGATCTTGTCTAACTGTGGTATCTGTCGAAAGTGTCTTGGCCTGCCAACCACGACTAGTGAAACACTGGAGGTGATAGAAGTCAATTACGGCAAACAGAGACAGCTAGAGAGAAAACGACCCTTTTAACCTTGAAGATTCAAACCGAAACAAAATGCACACAAAAACAGGAGAAACGCAAACGAGAACTCAGATACAGAGTACACAGATAACAAACGTCTTTAGTGTTTGCTTGCATTGACGATACCCCAAGAAGAAAGGTAGGAGAAAACTCAATAACACAAATCTGACAATACTAATTTCCGACTGATTCCTGTTATCTTGTTGTACTTTCCCTAATATCTCGGTTGGAACTGAATCACCCTTGTCCTGTTATCTCATTATAATTTCCGAGATCCACAGAATGAATCTAGATTTTTCTGGTCGTATTATCTCGATGTTCTCTCTGGAATATTTATATTAAGTGAGTCATACTTTTCCCGTTTTCTCATAATTCTCCTCGGAAGTAAAGGTTGGAAGTGAGTCCCCCTTGTCGTGTTATCTCATTATTCTCTCCGCAATAGAAAGGTTGGAAGTGTGTCCTCCTTGTTCTATTATCCGAACATTGCCTCCACATACAGGTCTGCATTTGGGTCTCACAGACTGAGTCCAGTTGTGCTAGCCTCTTGCTCTGCTATCCGGGGATTTAAATCTGGTTGGAGTTCTGTGATAGATCATGTAATGAGAAGAGAGGAATTTTAGAACATCCTGACAACTGTAAAGATCGAGGGGAAGAGAGCCAGACCGGGAGAAACGATGCTGGATGGATTGAGACCGTGACATGGAGCAATATCATCGGCAGAGTTGATCCAGAACGCCAAAGACGGAGATCTGGGGGGAGTTATGAACGCCTATGCCAGCTGGCATGGCACATGAGGTTGGTGGAGTTCTTCTTATCCTTGTAACAGAGCCAACTCAACGCACCTTGGTTTGGCCTGTTAAAGCAGTTTGACCCTGGCAACTACCGGAACTCTAGCTGTAACAAAGAGATCTGATGCCATTTGTAGTGTAGCAGCCAGCTCGGTTTGTGAAGGCAGGCTCTTGGGCCTTGTGTATATAGTTTTGTGGCCAGCCCGCCTTGAGACGAGATATGTGGGGTTTCCCATCTGTTCATCAGTGAACAACCTATGTCATAGGAGAAAGCCGAGTGGCTGACTAGTTAGTGTCAGCAGGCCTGGGTTCATGGTGGGATAGTAAATTGTGTCACAACTCTGTTGTTTATGTCGCGTCTTAAGATTTATGTTGTGTAACTTATGTTTTTGTAGTGTCTTATTGTTGTCTGTGTCAAAGTCCTTTATTGTGTCATTCTACTCAGCTACTGTTTGGAGCACCTGTGTTGTGGTACTTGGTGTACCCTGTTGTCTTAAGTTCTGGTGACTGAATAGGGGCCACCCTTGGTTGATGTTTGATATATGCAGTTGTCTGTTGTATCTGTAATTGAACATCCGTTATTGAATGTTTTATTCAATGTGTTCGAACACAAATTGTCACCAAAATTTGTAGCAGTTGATAAATAAAGAGCTATTTTTGTACTGTTTTTGATTTGTTTGTTTAGTCTCTTTTAGTTTTTACAACCACTATTTCTAACACAATCTAACACCTTAATCCACTGCTTGGTTTTCCTATGTGAACATCTATAAAATAGTTTTTGCCTCTGTCCAAGATCTCGTACCTTCTTATCTAATTACTATATCTTTTTTTGTCAGTTGAGGGCGGTGTGAGGTTCTCTCTCTTTTACTACTTCTCTTCTTTGGCCGTAACGAAGTCAGAGTTACTCTCTACCTCTTAGCACCGCAGCAAAGGAAACATCAGTCTTTTCCATTTGTCTCCTTTTTCTCCCTCGGCTACATCCTGTTCACGTGTTTGTCCGGTACCGGGATTAATCCTTGGATTAAAATCCAATGATCATGTCTCGGGTTCGAAAGTAATAAAAGGCCTTGTTGTCATGGTGATCAGGCAATGTTAACTGATTCAGTGCCTAACAACAAGTGGGTTCGGACCAAACATGGTGCACAATCGAATGAACAAGTATTATAATGCCAATTTCCGTCCATTGAGCACTGAAAATATAACACATATCACATTGACCCTAGTATGGCGATATATCGTGCTTCTATCTAAATTGGAGGTCATATTTGACGATATATTATCCTTTGGCGTTGAACTAGTTAAAAATCCACGTGGATGCAACTTGGAACCCATGAGCACCGGAACGGCAGGCAAGCGTCTAACCACTTCACGCCTCCCTTTTGTAGTGATATTTAGCACAATTCACAGCACGTGCTAACACAGGCTTGCTCATCCCCATACTGGTAACGTGTGGCCAAGAACTTCCCACAATAACCCTTGTGATCCAATGAGGGCGATAACGCCTGAACTGCCCTGAACAACTTTGATAGCTGCAGCTGGTCCTCATTGTTTTCTCTTGCATATGGTTATTTTTAATGACTGTGAAGTGTTTGAAAATATTGCCAGTCCAAGTTTTGTATTTACCCTCTGTTAAAGATTATGCAACATAATAGGTAAATACAAACCTTGGACCGACAATATTTTCAAACACTGCACAGTCATTAAAAATACACCCTGTGTATATATATATATATATATATATATATATATATATATATATATATATATATATATATATATATATATATATATATATATATATATATAATATATATATATATATATAGACTGCCCTGATTGAGACAAGACAAAACGGCGAAGAAAGGAGCCGGGCACCGGCTATTTGTACCGGTTATTTCATCAAACGCTGTATCGATTTTTTTTTAAACTCAAATAGTGTGCAGACTATTTATTCAAAGAATTTTGGTTATATTATCAAATAATGTATCAGTTATTTCATAAAATATCACACTCATTATTTCATTAATAATAGGCACAATGAACGTCTATGGTTTCAATAGTAAAGAAGAAGAGCTTATAGAAACAATGGAAGAGAGGAAAATTAGACTGATTGGAATAGCGGACACCAGAACAAAGGGGAAAGGATGCAAGGAGCTCCACCGCAGTTACACGTTTGTTTACTCTGCAGTAGAGCAGCAAGAAAGACACGGTGTGGGAATAGTCATCGAACCACGGCTAGCAAGAGGAATACTAGAAATAAAATATATATCAGAAAGAATCATAACAGTCAGAATAAAAGAAAAAACAATTACAACATATGTACAAATATACGCACCATGTAATGCAAACAATAATGAGCAAGAATGCGAGGACTTCTACGTACTAAATAAAATAGATAAGCAGGACAACATCATAGTTATGGGAGACTTCAATGCAAGACTAGGATATAACAGAGTGGGCACAGAAAAACATCTGGGAGCATTTGGAGATCAGCATAATGAAAGGAATGGTAACGAAAGTAGATTGATAGAGCTTTGCAGCCAACACGACCTCTATATAACAAACACATTCTAAAAACATAAAGATTCACAAGTATACACCTGGTATAAATGGAACGATCTAGATACTAAAAACCAAAATGATTTTATATTAACAAGAAATAACAGAAAGAGAAATATATTAGATGCAAAGGCAGTGCCCAATTTCAGTATAAACACAGATCATAAAGCAGTCGTTACCACAATAAGAACCATCAGAAGAAGAAAACAAAGAGCAGGAAAATACATGCCATGCGAATCAGTAAACTTAAAAAACCTTAAAGACGAGGCAGTAAGGGAAAATTATGAGAAAGAACTAACTGAACTCTTTGTAAAATTACCTACAGAAAGAAAAACAGTGGAAGAAGAATGGGAGATGTTCAAATCAAGCATTTTAAATACCGCAAAAATAACATGTGGAACCACGAAAAAACGCAAAACACGGATAAAGAAAATAACAAGTTGGTGGAACGCAGAAGTAAAGAAAGCGGTAAAAGACAAAAAGGAAAAAATAAAAGTGGTTGAAGAGCAAACAGGAATGTGATTACATAGAATATAGAATAGCGAGAAGACATGTGAGTAGAATAGTAAAGAGGGAAAAACAAAAAGATTGGGACAAGTATAGAGAAACTCTAAATAAAAACTACAAGGAGGCAACTAGAAACTTCTACAAAAAGATAAGTGCAATGCGAACCAGAGGAGAATCCCTTTGACCCAACTGAAATAATTAACAGCGAATATGGAGAACCAATAAGTGAACAAAAACAAATCCTAATAAGATGGAAGCAGTATTTCGAACAACTTCTCAACATCCCATCAGATGTCACAGGAATTCAAGAGACCTACACAGATGTCACCGAAGAACTAGAACCAGACATACTAAAAGAAGAAATTATAGAAGCCATCAGATTAGCCCCATTGAACAAATCACCGGGACAGGATGAAATACCAAATGAACTAATTAAAGCAGCAAGAGAAGTAGGAACAGCTTGGCTACATAGACTATTCAACCATGTTTGGGTAGAACAACAGACACCACGAGACTGGGGAAACGCCATAATTATCCAAGTTTGGAAAAACAAAGGCAGCAAAAGAGACTGCACACAATACAGAGGCATTTCACTGGGAAAATATTTTGCAAAATTCTTGAAAAAAGATTACGAACTACTTTAGAACCCCAGCTAAGCGAGACACAACTTGGATTTAGGAAAAACAAAGGATGCACATATGCCATTTTTGCTCTTAGACAACTTATAGAAAAATCAATCGAATTCAATGAAACACTCTACTTAGCCTTTGTCGACCAAGAAAAGGCATTCGATAGAGTAGATAGAAACAAGCTGTGGGAAATCCTTAAACAATATGGAGTGAGTACACATCTAACAAACCTATGTAGAAGTTTATACAACAACAGTGACTGCATCGTGAGAGCAACTGGAGGACACTCAAAACCCTTCACCATAAGATCTGGAGTACGACAAGGTTGTGTCCTGTCTCCTCTCTTGTTCATAACATATATAGACAACATATGTAAAGAAACCAGCCAAGCAGAGACAGCAAGAATATCGCATGACGAAACCACAGAAGAAGAACCATCTACAAATCTAACCATTAGAGAACTCCTGTTTGCGGACGACCAAGCACTAATAGCAAAATCAGAAGCTGAATTACAAGACCACATGAATAGTCTAAACGAAATGTGTAGGGAACATAACATGAAAATTAGCACAAGCAAAACAGAGGTAATGACTATAACTAAAGAAGAACAAACAACAACAATTCACCTAAACGAACATCCCTTGAAACAAGTAAAGAGTTTCAAGTACCTAGGAAGTATAATATCATCAAATGGCAGATCAGTAGACGCGATCGAAAATAGGTGCTATAAGGCAAATCAACTCATTGGACAAATGGCACCAATACTAAAGAACTAACATGTATCAATAACTAATAAGAAAGCACTTTACAGCACAATCTTCCTACCAACTCTATGCTACCAATGCCAAACCTGGACAATGACAGAAAAAGAGAAACGAAAATTCACATCAACAGAAATGAGGTGCCTGAGAAGAATACTCAACGTATCAAGAAGAGATAAGATCAGAAATGAAGAAATCAGGACTAAAGTGGGAGTTAAAGCGGCACTAGATTTTATTAGAAAGCAGCAAGTCAAATGGTTTGGCCATGCAAGTAGGTTATCAGTCAACAGCATACCACAACAAGCACTGATGTACAGACCAGATGGAAGCAGATGAATAGACCAGTAGTAGGGTTTGCACGTTTCAGGAATCATTTGTGGGGGTTTCTGTGGGCAATTGCCCCATAAATGCTTATATATTTGTTTCGTCACAAAAACGGACCACAAGTGACCTTTGACCGGTCAAGGGATGTAACTCATGAATAAATAAGCGAGTGGTCTTACATTATTACCTCTCATTTGTTGTTGTTGTGAATTTTATTTTAAAAAAATAATAATTGCTGTTAGTATTAGTTGTAGCGGGTGATGCTTAAACACTATCATCCAACGACTGATGCTGTGTTTGGGTTACAGTGCTCTTGCTCCTATTTTTTCGTCTTCTTTCGTTATCTGTATTGGGTCGGGCATGAACACTATCATCATTCCATTAATGCTGTGTAAGGCTTAGGGTTACAGTGCGTTTCCTCGGGGTGGTCTAGGGGGCGGGCGGGCTGGGGCTGAGAGCCCAGGGGTGATGTGCGGGTGTCGGCACGTGGGATAGGACTAGGCGGTTCGAACCTCGAGCCCTGACAGATGCCATATGAAAAAGCTTATAAGTAAAAATATAAATATGGCGGCTATATGATCTGTAGAGGGTCGTAGTTGTGTAAACACTATCATCATAGAGGATACAAATGAAAACCTTAAAAAGTAAAAATGACCGATATTATTGATTTTAGCGAGTATAGCTTAGAGAAATTCGTTGGTAAGGGGTGGGTAGCGGTTATTAGTAGTCTGTAGAGGGTCACAGTGGCTTGTTCACTATTATTATATGGGTTACAAATGAAAACCTTAAAAAGGTTGATGTGGCTGATATTATTGATTGTCGCAGGTATAGCGTAGTGAAATTCATTGGTAAGGGGTGGATAGCGGCTATTAGTGATCTGTAGAGTGTCATAGTTGCCTATGCACTATCATCAAACATACATAAGTTTGGTTGATATTTTGCCAAACTTTTCACAAATGGTTAACAAAATTTCCTATTTTTTATAAGATTGGTTCAAATTTGGCCAAACTTTTCACGTTTTGGTTAACACATTTTCCTACTTTACATAAGTGTGACTGAGATGTTTTAAAGTTTGGTTGAACTTTTGCCAAAATTTTTCACTTTCGATAACAAATTTTCCTACTTTTCATAAGTTTGGTTGAAATTTTGCCAAACTGTTTGCGTTTGGTTAACAAATTTTCCTACTTTTTATAAGTTTGGATGAAGTTTGGCCAACATTTTTCGCTTTGGTCAACAAAGTTTCCTACTTTTCATAATTTTGGCTGAGATATTTCTTTACTTGGTCAATATTTGTTGCCTTTGGTTAACAAAAGTTTCCTACTTTTTATAATTTAGGCGCAATATTTCTTTATTTGACGACTATTTTTTCACATTTGGTTAACAAAGTTTCCTAATTTTCATAAGTTTGGATGCGATATTTCCTATTTTGGTCAACATTTTTTCACGTTTGGTTAACAAAGTTTCCTAGTTTTCATAAGTGTGGACGAGATATTTCGTTACGTGTACCATATTTTTCCCATTTGGTTAACAAACTTTCTTACTTGGCCAAGATTTTTCCTATTTGACTAACAAATTTTCCTACTTTTCATAAGTTTTGGCGAGATATTTCGTTACTTGGTCAATCTTTTTCCTTCTTTTTATAAATTTGGTTGAGATATTTCTGTGTTTGGCCGACCTTTTTCCCATTTGGCTGACAAATTTTCCTATTTTTTATAAGTTTAGTTGAAATATTTCTCTCTTTGGTCAATATTTTTTCACCTTTGGTTAACAAATTTTCTGATTTTTCATACATTTGGCCTAAGTATTTCGTTACTTGGTCAATATTTTCCCTATTTGCCTAACACATTTTCTTACTTGGCCAAGATTTTGTCTTATTTCGTTAACAAATTTTCCTACTTTTTATAAGTTTGAACGAGCTATTTCTGTATTTGAGCGACATTTTCCCCTTTTGTCAACAAATGTTCCTACTTTTCTTAAGTTTGGCCGAGATATTTATGTATTTGGCCGACATTTTTCCCCTTTGGTTGACAATTTTTCCTACTTTTTATAAGTTTAGTTTATATATTTCTCTCTTTAGCTGACATTTTTTTCAAATTTGGCTATCAAGTTTGAGATATTTGAGATATAGTTGAGATATTTCTGTATTTGGCCGACATCTTTCCCCTTTTGTTGACATATTTTCCCAGTTTTTGTAAGTCTGGACGAGATATTTCTCTCATTGGCTGATATTTTTTTCACATTTGGTTACCAGGTTTTCCTACTTGGCCAGTATTTTTCCTGTTTGGCTAACAAATGTTTCTAGTTTTCATAAGTGTGGATGAGCTGTTTCTGCATTTGGCCGACATTTTTCATATTTGGGTAACAGATTTTCCTACTTGAACTAGATTTTCCCCCTCTGGCTAAAAAAGTTTCCTACTTTTCATAAGTTTGGCTGAGATATTTCTGTATTTTTGCCTAACTTTTTACCATTTCACTGACAATTTTTCTACTTTTAATAACTTTGGTTGATCTATTTATAAGTGTAGTTGAAATATTTCTCTCTTTGGATGATATTTTTCACATTTCGTTAACAAAGTTTCCTACTTTTTATAAACCTGGACGAGATATTTCTCTCTTTGGCTAACAAGTTTTCCTACTTGGCCAATATTTTTTCTCTTTGGCTAACAAATTGTCCTAGTGTTCATAAGTTGGATGAGCTGTTTCTGTATTTGGTCGACATTTTTCACATTTAGTTAACAAATCTTCCTACTTGGCCTAGTTTTCATAAGTTTGGCTGACGTATTTATACGTTTGGTCTAACCTTTTCCCATTTGGCTGACAATTTTCCTACTTTTCATAAGTTTGGTTGAAATGTGGCCAAAATTTTTCTCTTTTGGGTATCAGCTTTCCCTATTTTTCATAAATTTGGTGGAGATATTTATAAGTTTGACCTATATTTTTCCATTTGGCTAACATATTTTCTTATTTGACTGTTGAAGTGCGCTTTTGTCTGGATGTGATACGGGGCAATGAGCAGCCTCGCTGAAGAACATATATTGGTCTTGGAAATGTGTTTCTATGGAAAGATGCAAAGTCCCGTATAGACACATAGAGAGGTAGTGAACGTGTAAAATGCTTGCTCTGAGTCGTGCTACCGTCGCTGGTTAGGACAGTGGACACGTGACAAGCCATGTTACATGAGACACCTAAGGTTAAGTCGGGCTAGTTGGTTGTGTTCGTGTGTAATATTATACATCTGATAGATTGCGCTAGCCACTCGTCGCTGTATGATCCTCTAGTTGTAAGGTAAAATGCATGTCTTCCTCGACTGACGTCGGTGATAACATCTATGCCCTGTGACTATGAGAAAGGTTTAGTCGACCACTGTGATGACGTGGTTATAGTTGTGCACACTACAATCAAAAGTGTTTTATGTTTATTAGGGTGGGATGTTCTTTGGCATTACTCGGTGGACCTCCCTAACGGATATAGAAAAGAGTTGGAAGGTGACCGTTTTAGTCTTCAGACGCCATGTTGACGATGTAGTGGAATCACTCCCATACATGGTGAACATCATGAGTTAGGTCCCCTGGTTCGACAATCGACAGTTTTTCTGTAGTATCCCTCTTAACCACTGTGTTTCATGTGTATTTTTATGGATGCGAGCGAAGCTAGCGCCATATTTGACCAGTTGAGTCATTAGCCACGTGGTCTGGTTGTGTCCTTATGCATGTGACAGGAAGCATCGCCCTCTTTGATCGGCTTTAGCCAGTGAGCACGTATTCTGATTTTAGCCATTGGCCACATGTGATCGGATACGACGCCATCTTTGACCACTCTTATCCAGTGAGCACGGGGTCTGGTTGTATCTCTTAGACATGTGACCGGAAGCAGAGCCATATTTGATCCGATGTGGCCATTACCCAAGTGTGATTGGATGCAGCGCCATCTTTGACAGGATGTAACTATTGCCCACGTGTCTGGTTGTAGTCATTACACTTGCGACCGGAAGCAGAGCCATATTTGACCACTCGTAGCCAGTGAGCACGTGGTTTGGTTGTAGTCATTACACATGCGACCGGAAGCAGAGCCATATTTGATCCGATGTGGCCATTACCCAAGTGTGATCGGATGCAGCGCCATCTTTGACAGGATGTAACTATTGCCCACGTGGTCTGGTTGTAGTCATTACACTTGCTACCGAAAAGCAGAGCCATATTTGATCCGATGTGACCATTATCTAAGTGTCTCTGCTGTATCGTTATGCGGTCAGTACGCTCTGAGTCATCCTCCGGTTTTCCCCAAAGACATGTCTGAACACGTTCACGCACGTTCATTGATGGCATCCGCCACATGTTGAGTCACCAAGGAGGTCACTCCTCAGCTCAACCAACTATGAGTTCATGCCTCAGACTTTAATATGAGACTTGATCTCCGGCTCTTATCAAGGAATGGACGTATTTATCTAGCCACGCCGCCACTTGACCACCTCTTTACGATGATCAGAAGCAGCTATCTGGCCCCCTTCCACTCATCCACCCTTTAACAACGACCGAGAGTCTTTATTTAGCAAATCCTCCTGTTCTTAACAAGAACCTGAGGTATTTTTCTAGCCAGCCCGCCACTCTACCACCCCTTAACAATTATCAGAAGCACCTATCTAGCCTTCCTCCACTCACCCACTCCTTACCAACGAATTTCATTAAGCCATACTCGCTACATTCAATAATATCAGTCATTTTACTTTTTAAGGTTTTCATTTGTAACCCATATGATGATAGTGTTGGGAAGCACTTATTTAGCTATTCCCCTACTCACTCACCCCTTACCAACGAATTTCACTAAGCCATATCCGGTACAGTCGATAATGCCGGCCATCTTTACATTTTAAAGTTTTCATTTGTAACCTTATGATGATAGTGTATAGGTCGCTACGGCACTCTACAGAGCACTAATAACCGCTAACCCCATTGACATCTAATTTCACTAAGCTATACCCGCTACATCCAGTACTACCGACCATCTTTACTTTTTAAGGTTTTTATTTGTAACCTGTGCGATGATAGTGTATAGGCCACTATGAAACTCTACAGATCACTAATAGCCGCTACCCACCCCTTACCAACGAATTTCACTATGCTATACCTGCGACAATCAATAATATCAGCCATATCAACCTTTTTAAGGTTTTCATTTGTAACCCATATGATGATAGTGAACAAGCCACAGTGACCCTCTACAGCCCACTAATAACCGCTACCCACCCCTTGCCAACGAATTTCACTAAGCTAACCCGCTAAAAATCAATAATATCGGTCATTTTTACTTTTTAAGGTTTTCATTTGTATCCTCTGTGATGATAGTGTTTACACCACTACGACCCTTTACAGATCATATAGCCGCCATATTTACATTTTTACTTATAAGTTTTTTTCATATGGCACCTGTCATGGCTCGAGGTTCGAACCGCCTAGTCGATGATACGCGAACTAACGGCTATAACTTCACCATCAGCTCTTGTTGGCAACGTGGCAACATCGTCACATATTTACACTGATACTTACAAGCAGCCGCTAGTGGCACTCTGTTGCCAGAAGTATAGTCCTGGCGATGTGAAATGTGATATCATAAACGTACACTATGACAGGGAGGTATAGTCCTGGTAGAAAGAAGTTAATCACTTGAATATTCTACCCAAGAACTACCATGTCGTTTGAGTGTTTGTGTACAGATATCTATGACAAACAAACACCCAATAATATGGTGAAGTCCGACTTCATATGAGATATAAGGTAGGTATGCCATGAGTAAGCCATGTTATCATCATTCATCTGCACGTTTGTTTTCACCACAGCTGTGACGCAATTCTGTCGTGCATTAAATCTCTATAATGCAGGCAGTT
This sequence comes from Cepaea nemoralis, assembly GCA_014155875.1. Classification (NCBI taxonomy): domain Eukaryota; kingdom Metazoa; phylum Mollusca; class Gastropoda; order Stylommatophora; family Helicidae; genus Cepaea; species Cepaea nemoralis. The sequence goes on along the minus strand of JACEFZ010016799.1, from coordinate 1,090,058 downwards.
TAAATCTACAGTTACGTGCTATAGTTGGTCTGAGTCACTGGTCTCAAATGCCCTATTTCTTACTCAGCATGTGACACAGTCTACTGCTGGGATCTAACAACAAAGATGTTGCCCGCTATCTATTAACTGAATCACAAACATCCAAGGATGTACACATAGCCCCTGGCAGTTTCTAGAAAACTGATTTAGTGAATTAATTTTTTTACATGAACATTCCATTTTGACCTTAAGTGCTGTTGTAGATACAGTAATGTTAGCACGGACGAATGATGACACCAAATCCTTGTATCTGTTGGCAATGAAGAACATCACAAACATGTCTTCGTCCGTGAAAGAAAGCAGTGTCAACACTGCAATAAGGATTGGCCATGAAATCCACGGAAGCCGGCTGAGGATGACTACTTCTGTGTAATCAAACACCTGTCTGCTTTATGACAAACCAATATTGTGTCATGGAAAAAATTGATTGCATAAACTGGGAAAATTGTAATCGTGCTCATATTTAACACGACACCGGATAGGGTATAATTCATCATCATTAGGTATAATTGCGTAGCTAAATACCGTGTGCCGGCTTCGTGGTTTAGAGATTAGCGACTTTTCTCCGTAATCTCGTATACTCTCGTAGGTAACGTGATGACGGTGAGAATCAGCAGTGGTTCGAATCGCATCGGTAACTTACGGGTATGTGAGCCGGCCGCTCAGAAAGCAATGGCAAACTACTGAGCGTAATCTTGCCAAGAAATCAACATACAGCTGAAAGATGCTGGTGTTGACAGCGATGTCCTGTAAAGGATATGTACACACACACAAAATACCGTTTAGTTCTGTCCATGTTCACTGTGATTTGTTTAGTTCTCTCCATAAATTCTACATTAGTGATTCGGGCATACCATTTTATTCCGACTATTCTGCGCAGACACCAGTTAGTAAATGTTTGTAGCTTATTTGTAATTCTCTTAGTGGTACTTCCAGTTTCTGACCCATACAATAATAACGACGTAACAATGGGGTTAACAATTTTACGTTTGGTGCCAAGTTTAACTTCCGTTGACTTTCCCAAAGTTCCTCATTCTATGAAAGCTCATCTTGCCTGTTGTATTCTTACTTTATTATCGCTGTCTGTTCACCTACCCATTCAGTCCACATTGCTTCCCAAATAAGTGTATGATCCGCCCCTCTAATTGGAATTTCAACACGTGAGATTGGTTTGGTTTAATCTCATTATCTGTGTCTTACCTCTATGAATTGTTAGACCTAATTGTTATGACATATGATTAGTGTATCTTATATTTGATTACGTGTGTGTGACAAGGTGTCGCCGGCGAAGTCCAAATCATCAAGATGCTCTGTTAGAGCCCATTAAATTTCATTTCTGGTCGCTGTTGTTGTTGTCTTCATTACCCAGTCTATAATCAGCAAACATAATAATGGTCACAAACGACATCCCTATACTCCTGTTTTTATTACAACTGCCTTTGTCAGATTCCCCCCATGAAGAACTCCTTACTCCCGTAGTGACTCTTGTGTGTGTGTGTGTGTGTGTGTGTGTGTGTGTGTGTGTGTGTGTGTGTGTGTGCGTGTGCGTGCGTGTGTGTGTGTGTGTGTTTCCACTTGGTCCAGCGTTAACAGTGTGGAATTTGATGCAGAACACCATGCAGTTGATCCATACTCCAGGTATGGTCGTATGCTCTGTAGATACACTTGGCTAAGTATTTTCCCCCTCGCTCCCCATGTTGTTCCACTTAGTTTTCTCAGTATGGTTATCATCCTCCTGTCTTGTGTTACTGCCTTGCTGGTGTGCCTCCTCCGCATCACTTGTCATCGAACGGGACTCCGAGTTAAGTTGGTTGATTATCTTCTCTTTGGGGTATTCCGTTTATCTAGAGCAGAGGTGTCAAACTCAATTGCTCAGCGGGCCAAAACTCAAATCACACGTCAGGTTGCGGGCCGGACAGGATAAACATTCAATAAGCCGAAAATTAAACCTTTTTTAAACATTAATATAAATTAAAACAAACAACAACAACAAAAGTTTTAATAATAAAAAATCATTGGTATACACATTTTCACTCTTGTGTCAGTTTGTCAGAGCACTATGTTTGGCATCTTTACTTGGCTACAAGTTAGTTTATGTTGGGAATTATTTTCTGTGTCACTGAGATTCCCATGATGGATTGCAAGCGTTCATCGATGAGACGACTCCTGTGTGATGTTTTGTTAATCTTCATCACAGAAAACAGCTGCTCACACAGATATATGCTACCAAACCTGCTCAAGGTTCGAGCCGCATGTGGACAAAGCCGGGGCATCTCTTCAGGAATGAAACGAGTGAACTGTGCAGGCACCACAGTGTCGTACCTTATATTTAGTGTATCATTACACTGCAGCTTTATTAACTCCATCTGCAAATTTACAGGTGCAGTTTCCACATCTATGGCAAATGGATTACGAAACAGCTCGAAATTACTTTTCTGTGCTTCAAAGTCAAGTCACTAAAGCGCCGTGCGAACTCGGCGCGAAGTAAGCTAAGTTTTTCAGCAGTGTGCATTGGGAAACACCATAGCGTTGACTTGGTTTAACATTGCTTGGCAACAAGAAAAGTGAGACAGGTTGCATTGGTACATTTGTGTCTCCCATAAGCGCAGCTTCACTTGAAATGCCTTCACTGCATCATGCATATCAGTGAACAATTGATCCCGTCAATGGAGATGCAGGTTCAAGTCGTTGAGATGAGTGGTTATATCAGACAGAAACTCACATTTCCACTTTATATCCCAAAAAATTGTGGAATCTTTTCCTTTACTGCCCATGAATTGACGGATATCCTCGATAAGCTGGAAAAATCTACTGAGAACTTTCCCCCGACTTAGCCACCTCACTGTATGATAAGGCATGTCGCCGAACGCCGACTCTTATTTCCTGCACACACACACACAAATACTCAAATTTGTGGTGATTTAAACTTTTGGCTCTGCAAAAGTTGACGGTTTGTGGTACGGTGCTCATTACATCTACCACGTTGAGGACTTTACCACACAGCGATCCGTGGTGTATGATGCAGTGATATGCTATCAATTCACCAGTGCAGTTCTCTTGCATCTTTAACCGCATCCTTCCAACTAGTCCACTTTTGTCGCCACACATCGCCGGTGCTCCATCTGTTGTCAGTCCAACGAATTTGTCCCGAGGCAGGTTCTTGTTGGTTAAACTTTGACATTCGCTGTAAAAAATGTCTTTTCCTGTCGTTGTTCCATGCATGGATTTCATGTCCAATATTTCTTTGTAACATTCAAACTTGAGTCCACTCCACGGATTAAAATGGCGAGCTGTGCAGTGTCAGTCTTGTCATTACATTCATCGACAGCAAAGAAGAATGCAATACAGTCTTTGCCTTTTTCGATCAGCTGTGTTTTCACATGAGTGGTCATCTCACAAACCCGATCAACAACCGTATTTCTGCTAAGGCTTACCTTTGCAAACATCTGCTTTTTGTCTGAACACAAGACGTCACACACTTTCATCATGCAGCGCTTCAGAAACTCTCCTTCTGTAAATGATCGGCCTGATTTTGCAATCTCCTCCACAACAATAAAACTTGCTTTCACAGCAGCTTCAGTTTGTTATTTTCCTTAGGTGAAAAACATCTGCTGTGATGTTAGATGTCTCTTCAATTCTCTTACCTTCTGTAGCTTCTGCTCTGCATTCAGGCTATTTAACTTGTCTTAATGATTAGTGTCTTAGTGCCGTCTCAGTTTATATTCTTTTATCACAGTCACATTATCTCCACAAATTAGACACACAGGTTTACCGCAAATATCAGTAAACACAAATTCAGCCTCCCAGCGGCTTTAAAAGGCTGTTTTCAAAATCAACTTTTCTCTTGGTCATTTCAAAGGCTAGCTTTGATATTTTTTTTTTAATGTTGTGCTTCTACCGAAAGACGCTTGATTGACATCAGGTTAACCGTAGTCGGAAAAGATGCTGTAATATCCTGACACTACACTACTTTCATTTCTTATGCACCAATCCAAAACGAGCAACTAACTGAACGTGGCTAGGTCACTATAACGACGAACATCTACTCACTACACAACTTTTATTTTCGATTATTCTGATCGAAGCGAGAACGCTCTCGGGTAGCCTACCTTTGGCAAGGCTGCTAATTAGGGAATTTGATTTTCAATTTATATCGTGGCCATTAAAAAATATGTTTGCCTAAAATTCTCTCTCGGGCCGAATATATGTGTACGTCGGTTGAGACTCCTCGGGCCTGATATGATTGTACGCCGGGCCTGATGTGGCCCGCGGGCCTTGAGTTTGACACATGTGATCTAGAGGGTGGCTGCTTTTTGTTTTGGAAAGAGCTTTAAGGGAGTGGTGTTACATTTGTCTGTGGTTGTGCTGAATCACAATCTACTGTATTTGCCTATGCAGTTAATACATGTATAGCTCTTTATGTTGTCTGTCCATCAAGAATAATGATGACCATTAATTTCATCCAGTGGGGTTTGAAAGTATGGAGCTGTGAGTTCTAAGATGGCTGATAAAGCCTATTTGGCTCGAAATGTTCTTTGACAATGTAGGCAAAGAATGCTTGACGTTCCAGGAGGAGGGTCTCCTGCAGTGGTTTTCTGTCCCAGCCTTTTTTTTTCGCAGCTCTTGCAGTCCGGTTTGTTTCAGCAAGTGACTACACCCGTGCGTAATGACGTACGCCACGCATTTCGGTCTCTGGCAGCAGTCTCCCAGGTGTCATGATGAATACCAAGCGCTTTTAAGTGAGATCTTCAGTTTGTCTTTACAGTGTTTCCTCTGGCAGCATTGGGAGTGTTTCCCGCAGCTCGCCGTAACAAACAATTAATTTAGGGATCCTGTGATCTGCATGCGAGTCTAAGTGACCAGCCCAGCGAATCTGATTCTTCGTTAGTAGAGTGTGAATATTGGGCATGGACGCTCTTTCTATGACTTCAGTGTCTGGGATCTTGTCTTGTCATTTATTCTTCAATAGCTTCATAAGGCAGACTGTGTAGACGTTGTTTTATTTCCTAACGTGTTGCTTATAAACAGTCCAGGTTTCACAAGCATATAGTTGTGTGGATGATACGACTGCTCTCTAGACTTTCAGCTTTGTTTGCAAGAGTATTCCATTTCTGTCCCACACATTCTGATACAGTCTGCCAAAGGCCGCGCTGGCCTTGGATATTCTTGCATTCACTTCGTCATCAATTGTAGCAGCTTTGGACACAGTGCCGCCAAGATAGGTGAATTTGTCCTCAACACTTAGTCTATGACCATTCATTTTGATATTCGGCATGGTGTGATTAATCCCTAGAGCTGGCTGGTACATAACTACAGTATTCTCCAAGTTGATATTGAGCCCAAAGTTAGCATATTCATATGAGAAAGCTGAAACATTGCGGTTGCATGTCTGCCTCTGAGTTGGCATATAGAGCGCAATCATCAGCAAACAGGATCTTGCTGATGGTGTCGCTGTTAGTTTTGGTTTTAGCTTTCAGCCTTCTGAAATTGAACAACTTTCCATCCATGAGCTAGTTGATGTCTATTCCAATTTCGCTGTTTTCGAAAGCATTCATCAGCATTGCTGAAAACATGAGGCTGAACAGTATGGGTGCCAGGACACGGCCTTGCTTCACTCCATTGGTGACAGGAAAGGGCTCAGACAGCTCACCATGTTCCTGTACTCTTGCCTGCATACTGTGCCATTTCTATTTATAATGACAAGCGCCAATCATAACCTTCCGAATAGAAAGGAATAATTGTTTCAAAGTTCACAGTGTTAAGAAGAGGACACTCCCTGATACTTAACGGTGACTATAATCCTCCTCGCCCCTTTCCCTTTTAGAAATTGGCAATGACCGGAGTTGTTGTTAACAAAATCTAACAATAGCTGTGAAACTGAACACCTGACGTTTGATCATAGGCGAGATGAGGAGATGGAGGAAGATGTTTGTCTAAAACATTGTCACGGAGAAGTAGGGACTGTGAAAGGTCAGAGGCTGACAACTGCTTACAAAGACAGGGGCGACAGCTGGAAAAAAAAATTGTTTCCATTTTTTCTACAATTCAGGGCAGGCAACCTCCAAAATACCTCCACTTTTGTTTCTACAATTCCTGCGCCGTCAACATCAACGCTCACGCTAGAGTGACGTCATGTTAGCGCGGAAATTAAGGCTTGCCATTGGAAGCGGTAAGAGTACTTCCTATTAACATAATATATATTAATAAGTGAGCTCAACAGTTGCCGGCAAGAAGTTGTATTGTAGAGGCAGTTACCAAAAATGCTTAGATAGATCCAGACGTGTTGGACTATTCGGCTGTTGTGGTTTTGTATATTTAATTCATGATGGTTTTTGGTAAGTTGGAAACCATAGTAACCTTAAGACTAGTACATCTGAATTTATATTAGAGGTTTCTTTGTGTAGATCTAAATGAAATCCTCGAAGAATTAAGTGCATTTTCTTTCACGTAGAGATGTCTTTCTGGTCAGTTCCTGCCCTTTATAAGGACTGATATTCTTGTTCTCTAGTTATTCAGTCGTCATGTATAGATGGTAATTGGCAAAAGATATACCTTGATACTTTCTATAATATCACTCGTATTCTTTTATGGACATACTTTTCTGGGGAATCTCGTATATTTTCTTTGTCTTTATGTCCAGAGGAGACTATGTTTCTTTGTATGTGTATTCATGCATAAAGAATCAGAATGAGTTTATTTATAATGTATAAACATAATGTGGTGTTACCTTATAACTATGATGTGATGTTACCTGCACATTTGTACAGGGGGAAAATAGAATAAATGCCACGACAGATAAATGGCATCACCCTTGCTGATAGCCACCAGATATTCTCAGCGACAAAGAGCATGAGAACGATCCACCTCCATAATTCAGGAGTGAGAGAGACATAGCATGTCAATATGGGGAGTGAGGGATCGCATCAGATGTTGAGGTGATGGGGCTCAATGGGGCCAGGTCTAAGTGACCCACCCTTGTGTCATAATCACTTCACCTTCCCTCTTTCTCTCTCTTCTCTATTTCTCTCTCTCTCTCTTTTTTTTTCTCTTTCTCTCTTTCACACACTCTCTCTCTCTTTCTTTTTCTTTCCCTCTTCCTCCTTTTCTCTTTTCTTTTTCACATGTTTCTGTGAGTATAGCTATATTATTTGGCATATATTTCTACAGGGAACGGTGGTTTCTTTACTGGGCTGAAAAGTCGTTATTTGGGTGAAAATAGGTTATTTTCATAAATGATGAAGAAAAGCAACATGAGGGTTATAGTCTCCAAGACAGGAGGAGGAAAATGGCATCCCAATGCGGGAAGAGTGATTCACCCTTAATTATCGCTGACCTCTCCACTGTCCGAACCATAACCCCTACATGATCAAACGCCTATAGGCCTCTTTTAGTCCTACTTCATGTTTTCCCCTTGCCATCACCTGCAGGATTCTGAACACAATAATCCCATGTATGGCCCCTACATAGGAATTGACATTTATCTGTGTAGTTTAAACAATGAGCATTTAGCTGTGTAGTTTACACAATAGACATTTATCTGTGTAGTTTAAACAATGGACACTTATCTGTGTAGTTTAAACAATGAGCATTTATCTATGTAGTTTACACAATAGACATGTATCTGTGCAGTTTAAACAATGGACATTTATCTGTGTCAGAGTCTAAAGGATTGCAGAGATGCAGTGACATCGTTACGCCCGCCAGGCGACTTAGTCCCCAGCCGGGATGCCGTAACTTCGTTACGCCCGCCAGGCGAGTATTAGTTACTTGCCTGCGAGGTTGCTGGCTGACGAGACGGCCAGCGGTCAGGCAAGGACGAAGCAAGACGCACGCAGGCCTCGTGAAGCCACTTCAGGTGGGGAGGCACGTTGCGAGCAATAGACAGACAGCTCTGGGACGTGGACTCGACTGGACGTATGATGAGAGAAAGGCGTTGTGTGGTTTCTGTGCCTGAAAGTCGAGTGCTAGTACATCTTGAGAGATAGACTGTGAGCTGTATTGTGTCTGTAAGTGTATTGAAGTATAACTCATATATTGTAATGATCATCGTATTGTATATGATCTGTAAATAAATCCATTGAACGTTGTGTCGTTGAGTCTCAAGTCAAATCACGTTGTACTTGTACTGTCTCACATGTGTTAGGTAAAACGAGCCAGGTTTAAGACCCTGACATGTGTGGACGTGGGGGCTCGTCCGGCTTTGAAATGAACGTGGTTTAGGTGATTAACATTTAAACTTAGAGTTGTGAACTAAAAAATTTTTTTCCCAACTTTATTGTACATGTAAATGTGATCGTTGAAGGCTCATTTTGAAATATAGTATTACATTGTTTAGACATGGAGACTAGTTGTGAACGTAAAGTACATACATATTGTTTGATCTTGTACACGAGTAAAACATCAGTGATTGTGGAACTTGTCACCGTTTTGACCTTGTCGACATTGTAAAGTTGTCGCCATTGTGACCTTCTCGCCATCTTGTAAACTTGATGTCTATGTCCTTACTGAATGTCATCTTGATGTAAGTGATGTGTCATCAATGTTGTAGAGTGTTTAGATATATTTAGATTGTCTTTGTAAAGTTAGTTGTGGAAAGCAGAAAGTTTTGGAACGAAAGTAACTTGTGGTTTTGAAGGAAAAAAAAGATTGTTGACTGACAACATTACGACCTACAATTACACTCAACGCCATACAAACCTAATCAAAACTTAGTGACAAGCATACACACCACATCAAATAGACGCTAATTTATTTCCTCCAAAAACAAAGCAGGTTTTCTGTGCCATCTGAAACCCTTGCCCGTAGAGGTCATTTGTGTTTGAGGTAGCGACCCTACAGTTCCTAGCCCGATTTTCAACCGTTCTTCACCGCATCCAGGACACTTGAGTATATTTTTCTTTTCATATACTTTCGGATGCAAATTTAGGCACATATTGTCAATAGAACACAATTGTAAATTATTCACTTTACTAACAACTTGTAACAAATTGTGTGTCTGATATTTCATTTCCATTTTCCATCATGTCGTCATTAAATGATTTCATCGATATGGGGTTAAAGTTAAAGTTAACAGGTGATGAGTTAACGAAGTGGAGTGAGAAGAAATACTCTGAATACCACGAGCGTGAAGAAAGAGCAGCTGAAAGAGCATTAAAGCAGGCAGAGACTGAAAGAGCTGCCAAGCAAGTAGAGGCAGAAACAGCCTTAAAGCAAGCAGAGGCAGCAACCGCAGCCAAACAAGCAGAGTTAGATATTGAACTGAAGAAAGCGGAGATAGCAGCTCAGAGTAAGCGAGAAGAACTGGAAGTGCAATTAAAAATCAAACAACTTGATACTGAGACTGCTATTAACAAAGAGTCTAAGAAATCTGAGAGACTGGAGAAAGAAAACCAGTACAAGAAATATCAAGGTATCGTACGTAATTATACCTCGGGTGACTGCATTGCAGCCTTTACCCAAAATTTTGAGACTTTAATGGACCATTACCAGGTTCCACTGTCTGAATGGAATATTATTTATATGAGGAGTTTATCAGGGGAGCCTCTTAAAGTCATTGAGACTATCCCCAAAGACCTCAGAAAAGATTACCATTATCTAAAATCAAAGATTATGGCACATTTTATGTTAGATGAGGCAGGTTACAGAGAACAATTCAGCAAGTTGAGCCCAAAACCGACTCAAACGTTCTCTGACTACCTCTGCTTAGTCCGAGATATATTTACCAAATGGACTTCAGCAGCTAAAATTGATAAAAACTATCAAAAGTTAGAAGATCTGATCATCAGAGATAAAGTCATTTCATCCATTCCATCAGCATTTTCAAAATTTTTGCAAGAGAATGAATGCACAAGTGTAGATGAGATTGAGAGACGTGGTTCGGCTTATTACACAGCCAACAAACATTGTTTTGCCAGTGAAGCTACTGATATAAATTTTGTAGCATCGGCTAACTATGACAAACCCTATAGTAGGCAAAAACCTCATAAGCCTACATCTGAGAAGTACAATCACTGTAGATATTGTAAAATTTCACACCATCAAGGCGAGATGTGTGACAAGAACCCCGCATATCTTACTTATCTACAAAACATTGTAAACAGACAAGATAAGGCGCGTAGATCCTTTAGAAATTTGCGTAAATGTTTCCTCTGTAAGGCGTATGGACATTATCGCCATGATTGTAAAGGTAGGCAAATGACCAACAAAGCAAATGCCGCCTTATTTGATAGTTCATCATCAGATGAAGAACAATCAGAGAAACATCCTGTGAACTCAGCACAGGCTTTTGATATGTTTAACGCAAATAAATGTACTGTTTGTAACACCTTTTATGAAGATGGCATTTTAACATGCGGCCACTCCATTCCTATTGCCAATGAAGAAGCTAATTTGGTAGTAGATTCCAAAGGCAGAATAAACATCCATCACGGATATGTGAATGGCAAGTCTGCTACAGTCCTTCGGGACACGGGAAGTTCACTTATTGGTCTAAAGAGAACGTTCATAATGCCTACAGACTATACAGGCAGGCACGTAACATGCAGAACATTCTCTGGCAATATTGAAAAGTACCCACTAGCATGGGCATATATTCAAACACCTTTCCTCACTGGGAAAGTAAAATGCGCTGCATTAACAAACCCGGTGTGTGATATTATAATTGGAAATTTACCAGAGGTGAATGATATGCCTCATGACATAACATCTCTTTGCATTGATGATATCATAACAACATCACCATCAAATGTCATCATTGATAACGTTGTACCACCTAATGAATGTATGGTAGCTAATGTAGCACTAAGATCTCATGACATCATTGATAACACTGTTTCATCACCATCTGATATCATTGAATGTGTGAACGCAGTAACCAGATCTACTGCTAGAGTGCAAGATGAAAGTAATCAAACTGAGGCTATACAAATGCTTAGCCCAGTATCACTACCTCCTAAAACCATGAAGGAGACTTTTGTAACAGCTCAAAAGGCTGATCCTTCATTGTCGAAATATTTTAATCTGATCGGCCAAAAGCCAAAGGTAACCAAAAATGCAAAATGGCATTTTGCTTTGAAAAATTGTATCCTCACCAGGTATTATACCAGAGGTGAACAGCACAACAGAGCAAACTGTTTTGCCAATTGATTATCGTAAGCAAGCCTTACATCTTGCCCATGATATACCTCTTGCAGGGCATATGGCATACGCTAAGACCAGATCAAGATTATTAACACAGTTTCATTGGCCCAAATTCTGCAGTGACATTAAGCAATATTGCAGAAGTTGTGACATCTGCCAAAAACTTGTAAAGAAAGGTAAACACCCACAGGCAAAGTTACAAGTTACTGACTTAGCCAGTCGTCCTTTCGAGAAAATATCTGTCGACATAGTGGGCCCTCTTAATCAGATAACAACTAGAGGGAATAAATATATTCTAACTATCATTGATCAATGTAGCCGCTGGCCGGAAGCGATTCCGCTAAAGAACATAACTGCCAATGATATAATGGAAGTTTTCTTCCATATATTTTCTCGGATAGGATTTCCAGACACTATCCAATCAGATAGGGGAACTCAGTTTATCGCCGCATCTACTCAAGCTTTCACCAAAATGTTAGGAGTGAAGCAATGTTTCAATTCCCCGTACCATCCTCACTCGAGTGGGATAATAGAAAAATTTAACGGTGATTTAAAGCACATGCTTGCTAAAGTCACGCAAGAGCATCCCAATAACTGGGACGTATATTTACCTGCTATTCTCTTTGCTTATCGCGAGGTGCCACATTCTAGTACAGGTTTCTCTCCTTTTGAACTTATCTATGGTGCCAAACCACGTGGCCCATTAAGTATTTATCATCAAATGTTAACTGACTCCACTCCAGTACTTAAACCCATATCATCATACGTATACGTTACATCATTGCGTGAAAGAATCATCAAATCTTGTATAATTGCAAAGAATGCACTAAAATTATCTGGTGCTACTTATAGACAATATGCTGACAAAGGTAACAGGACAATAACGTTGACACCTGGACAGGACGTTCTTCTTCTCCTACCTAGTGACAGACACTTATTGACTGATTCTTGGCAAGGACCATTTAAAGTGACAAGACAGATTTCACCTGTAGACTATGAGATTCAAATAAAAGACAAACACAAAATATTCCACGTCAATATGCTAAGACCATATTACAACAGAGACAACGAACAAGACGATACAACAGCTTGTACAGTGATAATAGACCATGAAGATGACGAGGCTAGTGACGAAATTCCAACACCTGCATTAGACACGACAAACTACTTGAAGGAAATTAAAATCAACCCAAAGTTAACTCAAGCAGAAACAGACAGTTGCAAACATCTCATACAACAGTACAACACCATCTTCTCCAACAACCCAGGACAAACAGAATTAGTACAACATCACATCACACTCACGTCAAATACACCCATAAAATGCAGACCATACACCATTCCATTGCATTACAAAGAAAACTTACATCAGGAGATCATCAACTTAGAGAAAAACAACATCATAAGACGATCCCAATCAGATTTCTCATCTCCAATGGTCATAGTACGCAAAAAGGACAACACGATAAGACTCTGTGTCGACTATAGGAAACTAAATAAGATAACTCTTCTAGATCTGGAGCCAATGGCAAACTCAGAAGATCTACTGACAGAACTGACAGACGCTAGGTTCTTTACGAAGGTAGACATGACTAAAGGTTACTGGCAAATAGCGGTAGACGAACAGAGCAGACATCTGACAGCATTTGCCACACCTTGGGGACTGTACGAATGGTGCAAACTTCCATTTGGGCTTGTCAATGCCCCAGCGACATTCGTACGTATGACACGACTGTTACTAGTAGATATACCGAACATAATTTGTTATATAGACGACATTTGTGTTCACACAAAGACGATGACAGACCACATAAAGACATTAGAACAGACATTTGAACGCATTAGACAGCACGGACTGACGGTAAAGCCTGCAAAAGTAGACATAGCCTATCAGGAAATATCCTTCTTGGGGTACAAAATATCCAATGGCTTTGTCACGACAGACGATAACATTGTGTCCAAGATACTAAAACTCTCACTTCCGACTACGAAAAAGCAAGTCAGAAGTTTGTTGGGACTTATAAATTATTATAGGCAGTTCATACCTGATTTTTCTGAACTGACCGAAGTATTTACTAACCTACTAACAAAAGATCAACCTGAGAAAATTGTAAACAATGAATGCCTAAAATTTGCATTCCAGAAAGTACTATCTTATTTTTCTGATAATAGCTTAAATAATCCTATTCTAAAATTGCCCAATTTACAAATCCCTTTCAGATTGCGCACAGACGCGAGCTCCGTGGCGATTGGAGCAGTCTTGTTACAGGAGCATAATAACATCCTTCATCCTGTGTACTTTGTCTCCAGGAAATTGAAACCGAGAGAACGGGCTTGGTCAATACCTCAGTTGGAAGCCCTAGCTCTAGTGGTGGGTATAACTAAATTGTCCAGATTCCTCCTAGGACGCCATTTTATTGTGGAGTCTGACAGTAGTCCATTGCGATTTATCAATTCAGGTGTACCTTCAAACCAAATGGTAGCGCGCTGGTCTCTTAAGCTCCAAGATTACAGCTTCGAGGTTCGACATATCCCAGGCAGAACCAACACGATTGCCGATCTTTTGTCCCGTTGTCCGACCGACCCAGTAAGCACCAATGTCTGAGTGCAGTGTGTAAAATACACTCAGATCAACACAGCCATCCATCAGTGAATATTTTTTTTCATTCACGAAAGCTGTGTAATGTCTACGATGTGATGTGATAGGGTTTATTCCCAATATATATAGTTTTCTTATTTTACTAATTAATGTAGTGATTGTCGTGTATAATTGTGTAGTGTGTGGTAGAAAGCGAACTTTATTAATTGTATATATTACGAAACAAGAACAGTGCCACATTCGCTCAAAACTTACCGTAAGCGAACTATCCAATTTAACAGTGGTATCTGCGTTTGGAACATTCCAGTGATATTTTAAATCCGTGTGTGAACAGTGTGACCTGAACATTGACATCTACACCACTGCAGTCAATCGAAATCCAGAAGTTTTTCCAGTGAAACAACCAACACATGAACGATCAGAACATTGTACATTCCGTAACTACATCAGACCGGAACAAGTGTGTTCTACAAGTTTCTACATCAGCTGTTCGTGTGTACTTCCGGATTAGTTAGAAATTTAGTTCAAAATTAGCAGACGACAAACAAAAGTTTAAAAAGCTATGACGTTTCTAAAATCTTTAGGAATCAACATTTTTGAATACACGAATTGTGTATCAATATTTTTCATTTAGTGTAATCTTAGAATCATATCTTGATTAATTTATTCATACTATCGACATTTTTTCGCTAGTATGGAGAAACATCAAGCTATGACGCTGAGAAATAGAATAGTTATTGTAAAATATTATATTTCTTAAATTTTGAAGTTATTCCCCTTTCATTTAATTGTTATTACATGATTACACCAAGGGCGATAAATTGAAATATATGCGATTATGTGTTGTATATAAATAGCCATGTTGTTGCCAGATTGTTAACACACCAAGAAGCCATCTACTGGGCATGGTAGAGTGTTACCGACATTGCAGACCAACACAAGAGCTCCTGGCCAAATAAGGTCAGGGTTTGAGCGTTTAATGCGACTTATATAAAGCCGTATTTCGGTCTAGCCAGATGGTTTTTGTTTCAAAAACCATATTATTACTTTTTCTTTGGAGGCTGCGAGGTAGTTGCTTGGGAAGCTGTTACTACCGATCTGACTGGGTCAATAATGCAATTAAGGTAATCAGCCATCGAGAGGATGAAACTTGACAAGTGTTAAAGGTTGAACACCACATGTCGTTTAAATACAACTTCCATTTCTTATGTGTTTCTATGCCAAGATGTGTATTCCTATGTATTTCTATACCAATGTATATAACAACAGAAGGGTCGACTCTGACAAGGTTAAAATATTAACCCAGTATGCACATATAGTATACATGAAAGATGACATCTTTCATGAAGATGCCCCGGGGAGCATGTCAGAGTCTAAAGTATTGCAGAGATGCAGTGACATCGTTATGCCCGCCAGGCGACTTAGTCCCCAGCCGGGATGCCGTAACTTCGTTACGCCCGCCAGGCGAGTATTAGTTACCTGCCTGCGAGGTTGCTGGCTGACGAGACGGCCAGCGGTCAGGCAAGGACGAAGCAAGACGCACGCAGGCCTCGTGAAGCCACTTCAGGTGGGGAGGCACGTTGCGAGCAATAGACGGACAGCTCTGGGACGTGGACTCGACTGGACGTATGATGAGAGAAAGGCGTTGTGTGGTTTCTGTGCCTGAAAGTCGAGTGCTAGTACATCTTGAGAGATAGACTGTGAGCTGTATTGTGTCTGTAAGTGTATTGAAGTATAACTTATATATTGTAATGATCATCGTATTATATATGATCTGTAAATAAATCCATTGAACGTTGTGTCGTTGAGTCTCAAGTCAAATCACGTTGTACTTGTACTGTCTCACATGTGTTAGGTAAAACGAGCCAGGTTTAAGACCCTGACAATCTGTATAGTTTAAGCAATGGAACTAGAAAGGTGTTAATTTAATTCCTTCGTCAAGACAATATCTTAACTTTTAATTAATTTATTAGATATTATTGACATATCTTTATATTGAAATGTATTGTCCTTTTTATTATGGTTGTGTATCATTATGCCATGTCACATGAACATATACAAACTTTCCCCTTCCCCCAGGGTATCCCATTATAATGCTATATGTTGTAGTTAATGGTTGTTTATTTACTTGTTAATTGGTGTTTGAGTCTTTGCATGTGTGTTCTCATTGATAATACTTGTCAATGGACAACATTACTATGGAGCTGATTGTGGGCTGGATAACCACTCGGACTTTCGGTTTGCAAAGAGTGAGTTCTATCCTCTCGGAAGTTCGGTAAATTTCCAGTGCTCTATTGGCCTCTGTTAGGAAACATCACGTTATAATTAGTCTATACCCCTAGAAAGTCTTATTGAGCTATTTTAAGTTTCTTATACTGTTATGCTGTTATGATCTGGGGATTCATCTCCCTATATCTTCATTAACAACCCCACACATACCATCATATACAAGTAATAGCCTCACTATTTGGACAAACTTTCGTGGACAGTCATATCTCGTCATAATCTTCCACAGTCCTTTTCTGCTTGTGTATCAAAAGCTTTGGTAAGATCAATGAAAGTGTTGAATATTTCGGAGTTCTGTTCCTGACATTTCTCATGCAGCTGCCTTGAAGAGAAAATCATGTCAACAGTTCCTCATTCTTTTCTAAAGCTACATTGTTACAAGAGATATCATCTGTCATCTGAAAGGGAAAGTGTACAGAAATTATATCATACGTTTATGAATCTGAAGATTGCTAATTCTCAAGAATCCGCCTACTGCCTCTGATCACAAAAGCGTTTTAACTCACCTGAGTAACTTTTGAGCTGTAGCTTTCAGAACAGACTTTTTAACATCAGAATTACAACAAGAGTGACGGAAGTGACTAAGCATAACTACATAAGGAATTAGTTCAGTTTAGATTGACAAGTGATACGGGATCAGCGCGCATTCTATTCTTAACATGTTATATTTGGTATCTTAATTAAACACTTTAACTTTATTATGGCTTATTCTTGCTAGTGCACGCAACAAAGCAGTGGTTTAGAGAACTACTTTAGCTGTGATGTACTCGTACGTGCAACATAGGCTGGTGTGCCAAGGTGGGCATTCATTCTGTCCAAGACTTTCCTGCACATCCACGGGGGACATCCTGGGCAGAAGAAGAGAGGAATGACCAGGGCCTTCGTTGTGACGAAGTCCTCTGGGGGACTATAAACTGTGCAAGTTGTGACAAAGCAAGACAGACACAACAATCTCTTACAATGATGGTGAAAAAACAAACAACACTCAAGACTTGCACTCCGCGCTTCGAGCGCGTAGTCATGCTCGTAATGAGAAAGGGTGTGTACCTGCCGGGGTGACACCAAATAACCACTAGTCCACAGGTCTTACAATCGTACAAGAGTAAACAATTCGAATCTATGGAATTACATAGCAAGTACAACAACAACTGAATAGACATCAACTATCGCATGGATGGAAAGTTATTCAATCTCAGAAGGCTGAAAGCTAAAACAAAAATTAACAGCGACACCGTCATGAAACTCCTGTTTGCTGGTGATTGCGCTCTATACGCCAACTCAGAGGCAGACATGCAACACAATGTTTCAGCTTTCTCACATGCCTGTGCCAACTTTGGGCTCAATATCAGCAGCTCCAGGGAATAATCACAATGTGCCGAATATCAAAGTGAATGGTCATAGACTAAGTGTTTTGGACAAATTCACTTATCTTGGCAGCACTGTGTCACAAGCTACCACAATTGATGACGAAGTGAATGCAAGAATCTCCAAGGCCAGCGCGGCCTTTGGCAGACTGTACAAGAATGTATGGGACAGAAATGGAATAAGCCTGCAAACAAAGCTGAAAGTCTACAAAGCAGTCGTATTATCCACACTGCTATATGCTTGTGAAACCTGGACTGTTTATCAGCGACACGCTAGGAAATTAAACCACTTCCACACAGTCTGCCTTAGGAAGCTACTGAAGATTAAATGACAAGACAAGATCCCAGACACTGAAGTCATAGAAAGAGCATCCATGCCCAGTATCCACACTCTACTAATGAAGAATCAGATTTGCTGGGCTGGTCACTTGACTCGCATGCCAGATCACAGGCTCCCTTAACGAATTTTTTTACGGCGAGTTGCGTTGTGGTAAACACTCCCAAGGCGGCCAGAGGAAACGCTTTAAAGACACTCTGATAAATCTCACTGAATGCTTTTGGAATTCATCATGACTCATGGGAGACTGCAGCCAGAGACCGAAATTCGTGGCGTGCATCATTACGCAATAGTGCAGTCACGTGTGAGGCAACCAGGACTGCAAGATCTGTGAAGAAAAGGCAGGACAGAAAAACCACTGCAGGAAATCCTCCTCCAGAAATGTCAAGCATTCTTTGTCCACATTGTCAAAGAACATTTCGAGCCAAAATAGGCCTTATCAGCCATCTTAGAACTCACGGCTCCACACTTTTAACCCCACTGGATGAAATGAATGGTCATCATCATTCTTGATGGATAAACAACACAACAACAACTACAACAATAACAACAATGTGTGATATTATCAGTGTCGATTATAATCATTGCACCCGGGCATGCCTATTGGTGCTCCGATCTCAGATGTTATATACGGCGACAGATTAATTACGCCAGTTCCCTGTTATTGACGGGCCACCACATGCACTTGTGTGGCTTTTCTTGCCTGTCCACTCCGATCTTCAGTCTGAACCAGTGTTTCCCAACGTGGGGCCCACGCCCCACAGGGGGGCAATTCGACTGTTAAGGGGGCAATTCGAAAATGGAAGAAATCGGCTGAATATAACAAAACGGGGAGACTTGAGACTGAAGTTAACTAAATTGGAACCTGACATAAGATCTCTTTGCAGCAAGCATCAAGCGCAAGGATCTCACTAAATTTAAATAATAAATAATTACTAATAATTAAAATAATATAGAAAAATCTTTCATTAAAATTATTTTGTACTTGAATTTCATTTCTCCATTATATGTTTTGAAAATTTACTTACTGTGTTTGCTCAATAATTACCTAGTGATTTCTTCCTAAAACGTATCATTCAAGTTTCTTTAGTGAACATTTCAATTTTTGAATATTAAAAATAATGTATATGTTGAGGGGGGGGGGGGGGGGGGGGGGGGGGGGGGGGGGGGGGGGGGGCGGGGGCGGGGGGCAATATGAATTTTAGAAAGGCTTAAGTGGGGCATGGCACAAAAAAGGTTGGGAAACACTGGTCTGAACGCTTGCATTCTGGTTGTGTATGTTTATTATTTTAACAGGAAGCGTGTGTTTTTTCGGTCCAACGTTCCAAGGTCGTTATATTGTCCGTTCGACCTAATACTTTGATCGTCATCATGTGCCATGCCAAATAGCCTGGACGATCATAATTCGCCATACTACACATATCATCATTTTTGGATCAAGTCTGTGTTCTCGATTATACCACGTGACCAAGCCATACAGGTATTTATCTCTCTGCTCTGGCTCTTGTCACATTAATTTTGCCAGTTGTCACTTAGTATTTATTTCTCATCATAAAGTGCACACAAATTTTGTCTGACTACATCTAATTTATTGAATCAACAGCGGTTCTCATATGTTTCATATAGGATTTGTTCATCGTTTTTTCCGTCCGTCCATGATTTCTTTGCATTCTCTTCTGAGACCGTATTCCCACTGCCATTACATGTTTCTCATTTTGCCTATTTATTGTTCTTGTTTCATATGCATATAAAAGAATGTGTTTTATATAGCAGTTGGACACTTTTTTTCATTGCACTTGGCAGCATTTTATTGGATATTATGTTTTCCATCTCTCAAAATGCTACTTTTGCCACAGCGATTTGATGATATTCAATTGTAATGTGTTGAGTGACTGAGTCGTAGATGATATGAAATGAAACAGTTAGGTATGTATACATTCTAGAGAGCTATTGCTAATATGCTGGTATATGCACAGTTATTGATGATATGTTGCTTTTATATCTTTTAATAATATGCTTGTATGCATACAGTTCTAGAAGAAGGAAATACTATACTTGTATATCATCAATTGAGTCTGCGGTTTTTCACCCCAAAAACATCTTCCCCTATTTTCCCGCCATTTGTCTATATCGCACTTTTTGCATAAACTGTCAGTTTGCTCATTCACTCAATCCAGTAATGAGAAAATTGCATTTCATTTCAGTGCATGGCATAATTCACACTTGATATCACCAAAGAGCATTGCATAATTTGCACTTGAGATCATCAAAGAGCATGCCATCATTCAGACTTG